>JAQPCC010000244.1:0-63462 GCA_028392965.1 Lindernia subracemosa
CGAGGTGGGGTCGGGAAAAAAGAGCACAAGAGCTAGTGGCGATAGAGAAGGAATGACTGGAAAAGAAAATAAGTCGTACCTGAAGCATTGAAGAAAGAATCTCAAAAGGGGATTCCAGAGAAAGCTAAGTGAGCAAATGGATCCTTTGAGCGGAAGGTCCAAATTGAGGTGGACCATCAGGTTCGCGAGCAGACAGAACGGTTAAAAAGCTGAACTGAATGAAAGCTCAGATGCTGCCCCGAGCGCCCCTTAGTCTGCAGGACTTTACCCAACTGATGCAGTATTACTTCGTGAAGGGCCATCAAGCAGGTCAAGCAGGCACTGACCTGAAGGCATCCTTTAAAGCTGCACCTCCTGGGCAATCGCTCAGTTTTATGTGTTGTAGGTACGACCGAGTCCGACGTCGAGATACGTCGCGACTGAGGCAGGCTGATGGCGGTGACTCCACGGACTTTTGAGGGCGAGGCTGTACATGGATGAAGACCTGTGGAGCGGCGTTAGGGCATTTTGATATTTTGGGGCTATGGCCTTTGTAAATATACGACTTTGTAACCCGTATGTACTATAATATATTCTATTATACGAAAACGTTTTTGTAAAATGGGTCTTCCGCGGCTTTCGTTGCGGAAATCCGCCACTAATAGTATTTAGAAAATGAGGGTCACCTCAGGTGGTATCAGAGCTTAGATTATAGATTCTGAAGACTGTCCATGTACGGCCGCTCAAAAGTCTGGAGGATCAGCCTTGCCTGTAAGCTTTTATGTTTTAAGTATTACTGAATGTAGAAGTAATATACCTACTTGTATGAATAATTGTAGATAATAGTAAGATTCCAATTACCCGAGGAAGAGGTGTTCACTTTTTCGTGTAAGGTAAATCAGAACAGTATCCCTCGAATTTCTGCTTTAAAGGCTCAACGACTTCTGAGGTCAGGTTGTGAGTCTTTTCTAGTATACGCGGTGGAAGCAGATGAGTTATCTCCTCCAGAACTAAAACACGTGCCAATAGTCAACGAATACGCTGATGTATTTCCTGATGATCTCCCGGGGTTACCCCCTGATCGAGAAATACAGTTCACGATAGATCTGGTGCCAGGAGCAGCCCCAATCTCTAAAGCCCCTTACCGTCTAGCGCCTAATGAACTACGAGAGTTGAAAGAACAGTTGGAGGAACTGTTGAAAAAGGGGTTCATTCAGCCCAGCTTCTCACCGTGGGGAGCACCAGTTCTTTTTGTGCGGAAGAAGGATGGATCGATGAGGCTGTGCATCGACTACAGAGAGCTGAATAAAATCACGATCAAGAATAAATATCCATTGCCGAGGATCGACGATTTATTCGACCAATTGCAAGGTGCTACGGTATTCTAAAAAATCGACCTCCGTTCTGGATACCATCAACTGAAGATCAGGGAGTCAGATATTCTGAAACCACGTTCAGCACGAGGTACGGCCATTACGAGTTTTTGGTCCTGCCTTTCGGGCTGACAAATGCACCAGCCGCTTTTATGGACCTGATGATCGGGTTTTCAAAGACTTTCTTGATCGCTTTGTTGTCGTCTTCATCGACGATATTCTCATATATTCTAAGACAAAAGAAGAACACGCAACCCATCTACGCACTGTCTTAGGAATTATGCGGGAGAAATAGCTCTACGCCAAATTTAAGAAATGTGAATTCTGGTTGGAGCAAGTAGCCTTTCTGGGACACGTCATTTCTGGAAATGGAATCTCGGTGGATCCCAGTAAGATCGAAGCAGTGAATAACTGGCCACGACCCACTACTCCTACTGAAGTACGGAGTTTTCTAGGACTTGCATGATACTACCGTAAGTTCATTGCTGACTTCTCTAGTATTGCCTCAACCCTGACGAATCTGGCAAGGAAGAATATGTCGTTCGTATGGACGGAATCATGTGGGCAGAGCTTCCAGGAACTGAAGAGACGGCTTACTTCAGCCCCAATTTTGACGATGCCATCGGTCTATAGCGACGCATCGAAGAATGGCTTGGGATGCGTGTTGATGCAAAATGGGAAGGTTATCGCATATGCTTCTCGACAATTGAAAGAGTACGAGAAGAATTACCCAACACACGATCTGGAACTTGCAGCAGTAGTTTTCGCTCTGAAGATTTGGCGGCACTACCTTTATGGAGAAAGATGCGAAATATATACGGACCATAAGAGCCTGAAGTACTTCTTCACTCAGAAGGAGTTGAATATGAGGCAACGACGTTGGTTAGAACTTGTTAAGGACTACGACTGCGTAATCAACTACCATCCAGGCAAAGCAAACGTAGTTGCTGACGCATTGAGCCGAAAAGCTGTGAACACAGAGTTTTATCGACTCGGGGTGGAAGTAGTTAATATAGGCGAAGTCGAAACAAAACTGGCTACACTGACTTTTCAACCCACATTATTAAAGAGAATCAAGAAGGCCCAGGAGAGAGACGAGCTGTACTTGAAAGCAAAAGGCGCGCAACCAGAAGAAACATCATCCGACCTTAAAATACGCGAAGACGGGAGTCTACAATACCAGAACCGTTTGTATGTACCCAAGGATGCGGAACTACGACAAACTATAATGACGGAAGCACATGCCACAGCGTACTCGGTACATCCAGGCGCCACAAAGATGTATCAAGATTTGCGAACGACCTACTGGTGGCCGGGGATAGAAGGACATTGCAACCTTCGTAAGCCAATGTGTAACTTGTCAGCAATTAAGGCAGAACACCAACGACCGGCAGGGACCTTACAACCCCAACCAATTCCCGAATGGAAGTGGGACCACATTACAATGGATTTTGTCGTCGGCTTACCAAAGACTGTAAAAGGCCACGACGCCATATGGGTGATTGTCGACCGTCTCACCAAGTCAGCTCACTTCCTACCAATTGGTTCGACTTTCTCTCTGGAACGTTACGCGGAGTTATACATTCAGGAGATAATTCGACTCCACGGGATTCCGATATCAATCGTTTCGGATCGAGATTCGAGATTTCTATCCAATTTCTGGAAGAGCTTGCAGAAGGCGATGGGGACTAAGCTATCATTTAGTACCGCATACCATCCTCAGACTGATGGGCAATCCGAACGAACGATCCAAACCCTTGAGGATATGTTACGTGCATGCGTACTACACTTCAAGGGAAATTGGAGCAAATACCGCCCACTGATCGAGTTCTCATACAATAATAGCTATCACGCGACGATTGAGATGGCACCGTACGAGGCCTTATACGGGCGTAAATGCCGATCTCCAGTACACTGGGATGAAGTCGGCGAGCGAACATTATTAGGCCCCGACATGATACGTGAAATCACGGAAGCCATAGAGAAAATTCGGGAGAAAATGCGAACGGCTCAGAGTAGACAAAAGAGCTATGCGGATCAGAGACGGAGGCCATTGGAATTCGTAGAAGACGACTGGGTATTTTTGAAGATATCCCCGATGAAAGGCGTAAAACGTTTCGGACGAAAAGGCAAATTGAGTCCAAGATATATAGGCCCATTTAAAATTATTAAACGAGTCGGCGAGGTCGCGTATCAGTTAGAATTACCAGCTTCACTGTCACAGGTCCACGATGTATTCCACGTATCAACATTACGAAAATACATCGCAAACCCAAGCCAGGTGGTGGAGAACGAGTTTCCTTATCAGCAGTTGAGGCCAGACCTAAGTTATGAAGAAAAGCCGGTAGAAATTTTGATGCAGGAAGTAAAACGACTTCGGAATAAAAACATTCCGTTAGTCAAAGTATTGTGGCGAAATCAAGCAATTGAAGAAGCCACTTGGGAGCGAGAGGCCAATATGAGAAATCGTTATTCCGAATTATTCCAATCGGTGTAATTTCGGGGACGAAATTCTTTTAAGGGGGGAGGATGTAATAACCCGAAAAATTTAGTAAACGGGATTTGGTATTTAATATAATATAATTTTTGAAATTCTCTGTATTAAAATTAAATAAGATTAAGAATCTCATGAGTACAGGCATTGAAAATCTCGTGAGTGTGGGTGTAGAGAAATTTTGTGAAAGATCGAGATTTTTAGTTGTAATGTGATCGCGATATTTGTTTAAGCAAATTGGGTCAAATTATACAATTTGCTCAATTTGGACCAATTGTGTAATTTACACAATTGGGAAAAATTTAAGTAAGAGGGTATTGAGAAAAGTTTGTGTAAATGGGGCCATTTGTGCAATTTACACACTTAGTGAAATTTTAAGGTGACGTAGATGAAACGAAAATTACTTACAGTAGAAGGAAATTGACGTTAACCACTTATCTACAACTTAAAATACCTAAAACGGGGAGATAAAAATATTTTCTGGGGGAGGAAAAACGCAAGGAAGAAGGAGAGAAGGAAAAACAAAGCAGTGCAAATTCCTGAACATAGCTTGGACTTAAGGTAGGTGAAATTCTTTTTATCAAATTTTCGGGTATGTTGTTTTGATGTTTTTGATTTGTCTAATGTTCTATGATGTGTTTCAAACCCAATATCAGGATTTTTGGTATGAATATACATACTTATGTTCTTAGAAAATAGGTCTGATAACTTGAAGAATTGAAGAACTTAGTGTTTTTCGCATACTGTTCTTCATTTTCGGTGTTTACATGTGTTTTCGGATGATTTCATGTTTTCGGGCCGAAAACTAGTTTTCGCGGGCCAGAAGGATTCGCGAATAAGAAATAGGTGTGGTCCGAAACCAGTTTTCGCGGGCCAGAGAAGATTTGCGAATAAGAGATAAGTACGGGCCGGAAACTAGTTTTCGCGGGCCGAAAACTAGTTTACGCAGGCCAGAAAGATTTGCGAATGAGAAATAGATGCGGTCCGAAAATTAGTTTTCGCGGGCCAGAAAAGTTTCGCGAATAAGAAACAGACGCGGGCCGAAAACATGTTTTCGCGGGCCGAAAACCTGTTTTCGCGGGCTGAGGTCTTTCGCGAACCGTGAGACATCGCGGGCCGATTTTCGGTTTTCGCGGGCTGAGGTATTTCGCGAACCGTGAGACATCGCAGGCCGATTTTAGGTTTTCGCGGGCCAACTTCAAAATTTGCGGGGTGATTCCTGTGAGGGGAGTCGGGCTTTTCGCGGGCCTAAACTGGGTTTCGCGGGTCTGATCAAATGATTTCGCGAAATTCATTAAAGTTTCAAACTTTGACCTGAAGTTTTTCAGGTTGACTAAGTTTTGAAAATAGGTTTTTCGCGAATTAGGTTTGGGCTTTGACCGAAAATATTTGGGTTTGACCAACGAATTTATTTTGGGCATTTGCCCTATTTTTGACCCAATTCTTTTAAATAAAATTATTTTCAGTCCAAATCTTTTAAATTAAAATGTTTTCGGGTTTTGACTAAGATTTCCAGGTCAATCCAAATTTTAAATTTAAAGGCTATTTTTGGGATTTAAAATATTCGGTCTATTATCGGATTTTAATATATTTATGACTTTTGAGATTTCAACTTTTCGAGATGTGTCGTGTGTTGTGTGTGATTGATATTTGTTTGCATTTCACGACATTTCATTTGTGAGAGATGGTATACCGTAATGTTACGGTGACGCCTTACGGTGTCGGACGAGTGGGGTAGAGTTGCCGATATTGGTAGTCAGGGTTAGACTCGATGTGGCACCTGGTGGGAGATAGGCTTGGTGAGACCTGTCTACTCGGGATTGAGCCACCCGAGGTGCACACCACCGGATTTT
Organism: Lindernia subracemosa; assembly: GCA_028392965.1. Taxonomy (NCBI): domain Eukaryota; kingdom Viridiplantae; phylum Streptophyta; class Magnoliopsida; order Lamiales; family Linderniaceae; genus Vandellia; species Vandellia subracemosa. Next base: position 5,700 of record JAQPCC010000244.1, read on the forward strand.
GATTTGGCTCAGTGACGGTAGACAGGCGTGATCGATCTGTCTACTCGGGCGTGAACGTCCCAAGGTGCAAAACCGTCCTTTATGTTATTTTCGCGGAAGGAGCGACCTGCTAGGGCAGTAGCGTGAACATCTAAACGCTATCAGTGTAGGCTACCGTGATTGTTATGGGCGCGCGAGGTGTCGAGTCTAACCTAGGGCCCTGTGTTGAGATATGATAAGATGGATTGAGAGGTAAAGTCGAGCGTGCATTTATGGTGAGATATTTTGGGATGATGGGTGAGCGCACGCTGCATTCATGCATATTTTCACCTACTGGGCAATCGCTCAGTTTTACGTGTTGTAGGTACGACCGAGTCCGACGTCGAGGTACGTCGCGACTGAGGCAGGCTGATGGCGGTGACTCCACGGACTTTTGGGGGCGAGGCTGTACATGGATGAAGACCTGTGGAGCGGCGTTAGGGCATTTTGATATTTTGGGGCTATGGCCTTTGTAAATATACGACTTTGTAACCCGTATGTACTATAATATATTCTATTATACGAAAAAGTTTTTGTAAAATGGGTCTTCCGCGGCTTTCGTTGCGGAAATCCGCCACTAATAGTATTTAGAAAATGAGAGTCGCCTCAGTAGTACTAAATCAAAATGGGAGCAACACCACGACGAAAGTGCAAGATAGATCAGAAACGCTAGATCCTCAAGCGTCGTCAAAGAATCAAGCGAACACCATGGACTTTTGATGACCTTGCCAGTTTGCTTCTCCACTAACGCCTTATACTCTTTGAACATTTCAAGAGCTTCGGACTTTTGTCTCATCAAATAGACAGTCCCGTAGCGGGACTGATCGTCCGTAAACGTAATGAAGTAGCGGCAATTACCTCGAGCCGTCACTCTAAACTGTCCGCATACATCAGTGTGGATCAAACCCAACACTTCTGTGGCCCTATTAAAAGTCCCTGTGAAGGGTGACTTGGTCATTTTGCCTAGGATGCAAGAATGACAAGTTGGGATCGGGCCTGACTTAGCTATGCGAATCAGGCCGTCCTTTTCCATCTTGTCAATCTTTGCTTCCCCAGCGTGACCTAGTCGAAGGTGCCATATGTATCGTTCGTTCGACCCCGTCGACGAGTTGGTAATTGCATTTACAATTTCCACCTTATCTCTTAGGTTGACGTAATATTAACCATTTATTAACGTCGCATTTCCAACGTTTTCATTTCTAAAATAAATATGACAAACATTATCAATAAATCAAAATTCATAACCAAGTCTGCTCAAAACAGGAATCGAAATAATGTTCTTAAGCCCCTTGGGCAAAACCAAAACATCAGAAAGTACTAAACTATGCAAAGATGATAAAAGCAAAGTCTTCGATCCCACGTGCGTCGCTGCAACACTATGTCCGCTGCCAACGTTGATCGAGACCTCACCAGCTCGAAGCTTCCTACTTCGTTCCAGACCCTGAAGCGTCAGAAGACGCCTTCAGCTTAGGACAATCGCGCTTTCAGTGACCCAGCTGCTGGCAATGGAGGCACTTGTCAGTGGGCTTCGCGCCCGACTTCACAGCCTTCTTGGATTTCGCCTTCTTCGCGATTCTACCCTTTGGCCCGCTATGCTTGTTCGGCTTCTTCTTCGACCCCTTGGACCGAGTAGTCGCAACAAGCGCCACCTCCTTGCCCTTACCCTTATCGCTGCGATACTGAGTACTGGCTGCAACAAACTGATTGATCAGGTCAGGTATCGAATACTCCCGATTGTTCAGGTTGCAGTTCACCAAGAACTGGTGGAAGGACTGTCAGGAATATTTTATTGTGTTCAATTAATTATAATTATCTTTGTTGTGTATTTATAAAGATTCTCTTTATAAGAGGCTTAGTGTAATTGGGCTTTGTTAGGGGGCCCAAGTATTATATACCAACTTGTGGTATAAATACTAAAACCCTAACACATAATAAAGTGTGTATTGTGTGAAAACTATTTAGAGAGAAGGAGCCACCCAAGCCCCTCAAGAACACACAACACCCCACGAGCTTCGATTCTTCCCATCTAATCGTGGTAAACTCGTTTTAATCTTTGTTTAGTTGGATATTCTAGGCCTTATAAGTGGTATCAGAGCCACGCGCGTTAAGATTTGAGTCAAATTTTTCGTTTTATTTTTCGGTGTTCATCGCATGTTCTTCGAAATTTTTCGAAAAATTTGACATGTTTTGGTGTTTTTGTGCTTGATTGAATGTTTAGGAGTTAGGATATACATATTTTGATCTTTACCCGGGGCTAATTTGATTAAATTTTGTGTTCGAGATCGAAAAATAGCTCTTTTTCTCGCTGCTACAGTGTCGCTACAGTGTTTTCGGTATTGTAGTAAAGTTTTCGGTGCTACAGTAACTTTTCGGTGCTACAGGAAAGTTTTCGGTACTACAGTGCTACAGGAAAGTTTTCAGGGCTACAGTGCTGCAGAAAGTTTTCGGTGCTACTTAGTTTTCGCAGCTACAGTAAAAAAAAAAAAAAAAAAATATATAATTTCAAAGTTTTCGGTAGGTACTGTAGAAACTTTTCGCAAAAAAAAAAAAAAAAAAAAAAAACTTAATTCAACTTTGCCATCGAAAACTAAATAAAAAAAAAAATTCAAACTTTTCGTTACAAAGTTTTCGAAAAAAAAAAAAATAAAAAAATAATTCAAACTTTTCGGTTCTAAAGTTTTCGCAAAAAAAAAAAAAAAAAATTAAATACAACTTTACCATCAAAAACTAAATAAAAAAAAAATTCAAACTTTTCGGTACTAAAGTTTTCGTAAAAAAAAAAAAAAAAAAGTAAAAGTTTTCGATAGGTACTGTAGAAATTTTACACAAAAAAAAATAAAAAAAAAATAATAATAAAAAAATTAATTATTAATAAATAAATAAATTAAAATATTAATAAAAGCTCGAAAATTACTATTCTTCAGAAATCACATCGAAATTTTTTTTCCGTATACACCAAAAAGTGTTCGGCACCTAAAATTTTTCGAAACTTCACATTATTTATCGAAAAACCTAAGTCCTCGGCACAAAAGTTTTTTAAAAAAAAAAAAGCAATTTTTTTTCTCCAAAACATCAGTGGCACATTCTAGAAAAGTTTGATAAATTTTCGAAGTTTTCGACCTCACTTCAAAACTTCTCGGTACGCACCAAAAAGTTTTCGACACCTAAAATCTTTCGGAACTTCACAATAATTTCTCGATATATCAAACTTTTCGGCACTAAACTTTTAAAAGCCAATCTTTATATTTATTTCAAAACTTTTTGGCATATTGTAGAAAAAGTTCTTGGTAACATTTTTGAAGTTCTTCGACATTTCTTCAAAACTTTTCGGTACACCCCAAAACGTTTTCGACACTTAAAATTTTCGAAACTTCACGGCTTTTATCGACACACCAAAACTTTTCGGAACTGAATTTTTCAAAAGCCAAAAATTATCAAATCTACACAACGCGTTAACGATCGCGTATCCAACTAAATTAAAAAAAAATTGGTAATATTTTAAAATTTTAAAAATTATGGATTCTACTTCCGCAACTTCTGAGATGAGCTTTGACGAGATTGATTTATATAAGGCTTTTCTTTCTTTGAAGGAAGATTATAAAACCATACGTCGTGAACATAAACACGAACGTAGGACTACCCAAGCGTTAGAAACTAAGTTAGCTAGTGCACTAGAAACTATTTCTAGTCTTGAATCAAAATTAGCTAGCTCAGAAACTAACGTTTGTAAGCTAACCAAGAACCTAAATTCCTCTAAGCTAGGCCAAACTCAACTTATAAGTCACGAAAAGACTATAAGTGAGTTAGAGAGTAGACTAGATAATAATTACAAATGCTTAGTCAAGAGTTTAGAAGAAAGAGGTAGTCTTACTTGCCATTTAGAAAACGCGCGTGAGAAAATCACTAATCTTGAATCTCAAGAAGTAAAATTAAAAGCTCAAATTAGTGAACTAACAAATAAATTAAACAATTGCGAACTCGAACGCAATAATTATCTGTCTGATTTGAGCAATTCGCGGAGTAGTTTTAAACTTTTATTTGAGGAACGCAGTAAATTGCACTCTAAAGTTCATCACTTAGAGGGCATCCTTGCGAAAAAGGGTCAAACAGACCAAAGTTCCTCTAAAGACTTAGCGTCCAACGGGGAAAATAGTTTACATTCTAATAAACCTATCTCTTGTTGGGAAATTCCAGATGTTGCTAGTAAAATTGCAGAATTGAACGCAACTCTGGAATCGGAAAGAGTAGGTTTCGGAGCAGAAAAGCAAAAACTTCTGTTAGGTCCGATTTTAACATCCAACGAAGAACTCGAGCATAGATTGAATCGAAATTAGAAAACAGCAAGCAAAATATCATACGAAAATCATATAGGTCATGTAATACCCGAGCCCTCGAACATCTCATTTGGCCAATATATTTCATGCATTATACTTGCTAACTGATATGAAATATGTGTTTGTTTATATATGCATAATTCATATGACTCTTACGTGTTGCATATGAGGTGCATTTTTATATGTTGCATACTTGATGTGATTTATTTGGCTAACGTAAGACTTTAATATTTGACATCATTCTAGGAATAAAACAAAATAAAATAAATTACATAAATTATTATGATAAAATATTAATAATAGCAATAGTAAAAAAAACAAAAAAAAAAAACATTTTAGAAATCCTTATTCAAATTAGTTGAGTCGGTTTTCTTATAAGACACGTGTCGTTTGCTAGAGTTGGCTAGATACATATGTATAACTAGTATGTATGTAGAAAATCCAAATTAACAAATATTCCTAACTTCTATAGGAAAATTCAGTAATTATTTATGTAATAGGGTATAGATTGCAATTTTACCGTCCTAATTATTAATTTTACTTACTTAATGCATAAGGTAAAGGAGCTAACCGCCTTACCACTTGTTATTACCTTGCTAAGTATATGGTAACGAAAATATCACTTGCCAAAGACCTAACCATCTCAGAACTAAAAGCAACGAAGCAAAGACCAGATTAAAAAAAAAAGGAAGGAGAAAAAGGAAGGGAAAATAAGAAATAGCTTGCAATAATAATGTTCTTTCACATTGTCCTTGTTAGTTGTTGTGCTTCTCATCATATTTCATGTTGAGGTTAAGGTATACTTACATCTAAGTATTATTTATTTAAAGTCTATGAAGAGTTAAATGATGATTACAAATATTCTTTCGTAAGAGAATAATAGTTTGCTTGTTTTGTTTTGTTAATCCTGACTAGGTAGGAAAATCACGTGAGGAAGCCATATTTATTCAAGTTAGGGAATATTGAATTGAATAAAAATCCGAAGTTATAGGTAAGTGAAAATCCAACTACGACGCATGGACATAGTATTCGGTGTTTGATAATATACCTGCTTCGATGTTTCGATGATTTTATGTGAAGGTGTTATATTTGTTTGATTGATATTTGCATATGAGCTACATGAATTCATGAGCATACCATTCACGGCATATACATATGCATGCATATTATTGGGTACTGTTGAGTGTTGGCATGCATAGTCGTAATCGCCGGGGAGCGATGCGATGTATATGTGCCGATTATTGGCATGCAGTTGAGGTGTATGTGGTTATTACTAGTGCACCATCGACGGAAGGGGCGACCTGGGCAGGGGCGACCTAGGGTATGTGACCCTAGTGTAGGCTACCCAGAGTAGGCTACCGTCATATGTTGAGGCAGAAGGGGCGACCTAGGAAGGAGCGACCTAGGGAGACCTAGCGTAGGCTACCTGGAGTGGGCCACTGCCATATTATTGATGCGGTAGGAGCGACCTGGACGGGGCGACCTGGACGGGGCGACCTGGATGGGGCGACCTAGGGAAACCTAGCGTAGGCTACCAGCGTGGGCTACCAGCGTAGGCGACCGCGACAGGAGGGGCGACCTGGGAAGGAGCGACCTAGGGAGACCTAGTGTTGGCTACCCAGAGTGGGCCACTGTCAGATGATTTATTGAGCTCTTGGTGGTGCATAGTATTTTAGCCACGGGCCCAGACAGAGGATGAGAGAGATGATTCATTTTGAGATGTCGAGTCACATGTAGTTTATGCATATGATGAGGATTTACATATTCACGAGCATGCATGATTTTTACTTACTGAGCTTCTAGCTCATATAGTTCATGCGTTGTAGGTGAGCGAGATGACATTGCTTGAGTGACTTAGATGGTGAGGCTGGTCGTTGGAGCTTCCACAGGCTTTTGAGGTGGACTGTACATGGATGACGACCTGTGTGGCGGGCTAGTCTCTTTTGCTGCATCTGATGTGTATGTTTTGGTTGTGTGTGATCGTGAGGTTGTGTAAATTTTTCTTGACGTATGGTTTTTTTTTAGTCTACGTATATCTTGTGTTGGTCGAGTCAGGATGTGTATGTGGGATTCGTGATTAGTTTGGTGTTTGTCTTGTTGAGACGTTATTTGGTTTTATGATGCCCGTGATGTGAGTATCTTTTGATTTACTTCAGGGATTGTTGACGAGTTTTAAACGAAACTCACGCAATTTATTTTCTCGAGTTAGTGTCGTTAGAGTCACTTTAGGTGTGTGTTTGGGGTGGTCGCCACAGTTTGGTATCAGAGCTACGGTCACAGGTTCTGTAGACTATCCATGTACAGGAACTCAAAAGTGTGGAAGCGCAGCCTTGCTCGTATGTTTTATGATATTGCGTGAATAAATTTTCTGTTGCATGAATTTATTGGCCATATTATTCGAAAAAGGTTAACAGGGTAAAGTGTGAGCATCATGGTACGTACTAGAGGTGAAAGCAGCAGAGGAAGTAGTCAGGGTAGGGAGACTGTGAACCTTACTGATGAGCGAGATACTGCCATTATCCGACTTACTGAACTTGTTCAACGTCAATCCGAGCAAATTCAAGAGTTAATCCAACAACGGAATTCGAATGGACAGCATAATCCATCTAAAGCGGAAAGGGTAGAGATCGTTGCTGAAAGATTTCGGAAACTTAATCCGCCAATTTTCGAAGACGCTGTCGACCCAACAGCTGCCGAGGACTGGCTTAGGACCCTTGAGAATATGTTCCAGTATAGCCAAATTCCCGAGCAAGACAAAGTCCTTTGTGCGGCTTTTATGCTTCGTGGTAGTGCGGGGCATTGGTGGGATACAATGAGAGCTACCGAAGATCATATCACGATGACGTGGGAACGCTTCAAGGAGATCTTCAGAAATAAATACTTCACAGCCCCTGTACGTGCTATGAGGATGAATGAATTCATAAACTTACGACAGGGAGTCATGGCAGTTGCAGAGTACATTCGCAAATTTGAGCAGCTATCGAGGTTCGCAACACATATGGTGAGTACTGACGCCCTGAAAGTGGAGCGATTTCTTGAAGGCCTGAAACCGGAACTTTACCGAGATGTCAACATGGCTGGTATTCAAGGAATCACGTACGCTCAAGTTGCGGAAAGGGCATTAGTTGCGGAGCAAGCTGAGATGAGAATTGTACGTGCCGAAGAAGCAAAACGCAAATTTGTGCAAGGTCAAAAATGGGCCGAAGGCGACAGAAAGAGGCAGTTCGTAGTCAAAGGCCAGAAACTAAATTTTCAAGGAAGGCCTGGACCTCAGCGATGGGAGCCGAACACGAAGCCGAATCCAAATCAGGGGAGATCCCAAATCCCGATGCCCATATGCCCAAGGTGCGGACGTCAACACACCGGCAACTGTTTCACCCAAACTATCAAGTGCTTCATATGCGGGAAATTGGGTCACATCGCAAGAACATGTCCGGCAAAGCCACAGACAGTACCTGCTAGAGTTTTCACCATTACGAGCGATGAAGCAGAGGCTAATCCATCAGTGGTGACAGGTACACTCTCTATATACAATGTTCCGACATCCATACTAATAGATTCGGGAGCCACGCATTCATTTGCATCATCTAAGTACATAACGAGGCTCGGTATAACCCCTCTTCTATCCAAGCTCAATTATAATGTGACGATTCCTCATGGAGCTTCAACTCAGACAAATCAGATTCTGCAAGAGTGTGCGGTACCGATTAAAGATAGGAAATTATATGTTGATCTGATCGTAATCCCAATGAATGATTACGATATCATCCTTGGTATGGATTGGTTATCGAAGTATGGAGCGGTGATTGACTGCAACAAAAAGATCGTTACTTTCATTTACCGGGAGAAAAGCCTTTTTCTTTCTCGGGAGTTGCAAATGGCAGCAGGATTTCGAAAATATCAGCGTTAAAGGCTCAACGATTGATAGATGTTGGTTGTGAAGCTTATCTCATTTATGCAATAAAAGCAGAGGAACAACCTCAACCCGATCTCAGTGAAGTACCTGTTGTGAAGGACTATCAAGACGTATTTCCTGATGATCTTTCTGGATTACCACCTGACAGGGAGATAGAATTTTCGATTGAACTACCTCCGGGTACACCTCCAATATCTAAAGCTCCATATCGAATGGCTCCGACCGAGCTGAAAGAATTGAAGGTACAATTACAAGATCTACTCGATAAAGGTTTTATTCAACCTAGCTTTTCAGCATGGGGTGCACCAGTTCTATTCGTACGAAAGAAGGATGGATCAATGAGACTCTGCATTGATTACCGGGAGTTGAACAAGGTTACCATCAAGAATAAATATCCTTTGCCTCGAATTGATGATCTTTTCGATCAACTCCAAGGTGCAGTTGTATTCTCGAAGATCGATCTACGTTCAGGTTATCATCAGTTAAAGATAAAGGTGGAGGACATTCCGAAGACGGCGTTCAGCACTCGATATGGACACTACGAGTTTCTGGTGATGCCATTTGGGTTGACTAATGCCCCTGTTGCGTTCATGGATTTGATGAATCGTGTCTTCAAGGAGTTTCTTGATAAGTTCGTTATCGTGTTTATCGATGATATTCTCATTTATTCCAAGACAAGGGAGGAACACGAGATACACTTGAAGATCGTATTGGAGATATTAAGAAAGAAACAACTCTATGCAAAATTCAAGAAATGTGAGTTTTGGCTAGATAGGGTTGTGTTCTTAGGACATGTTATTTCTGGAGCAGGAATATCAGTAGACCCAAGCAAAGTTGAAGCAATCAATAATTGGCCCCAACCAACAAATCCTTCAGAGGTACGGAGTTTTCTTGGCTTAGCGGGGTATTATCGCAGATTCATTGAGGGATTCTCGAAAATCGCTTCGTCATTGACAAAGTTGACTCGGAAGAATATTCCATTTCAATGGACCGATTCGTGTGAATGGAGTTTTCAGGAGTTGAAGAAGCGACTTACTTCGGCACCTGTCTTGACAATTCCAACTGGAAGCGGGGGTTTTTCAGTATACAGCGATGCATCGAAGAACGGCTTAGGTTGTGTACTGATGCAAAATGGGAAGGTTGTTGCATATGCTTCCAGACAACTGAAGGAATATGAGAAGAATTATCCCACTCATGACTTGGAGCTTGCGGCTGTGGTATTTGCATTGAAAATATGGCGACACTATTTATACGGTGAACGATGCGAGATCTATACAGATCATAAGAGCTTGAAATACTTTTTCACTCAGAAGGAACTGAATATGCGGCAACGAAGATGGTTAGAGCTTGTCAAGGATTACGACTGCGTAATCAACTATCACCCAGGAAAAGCTAATGTTGTTGCTGATGCTCTAAGTCGGAAGACAATTCAGAGTTCTGTAGCTTCTATCTCAGTTCAGAAATCAGAACTCGCTGACTTACAAAAGATGAACGTGGAAGTCATCAACGTTGGTGAGATTGAAGTAAAATTAGCAGCTTTGACGCTTCAACCCACAATTTTGGATAGAATCAAACAAACACAACCGACTGATGAATACTATCAGAAGGTAAAGAAAGATGCCAGGGATACATCTTCGGAGTTAAAAATATTTGAAGATGGTGTTCTGCGATTTAGAGATCGTCTGTACATACCCGGAAATGAGGAGATTCGAAGAGACATTTTATCTGAAGCACATTCCACGCTATATTCGGTACATCCTGGAGCAACAAAGATGTATCGAGATCTTCAGAAATATTATTGGTGGCCGGGCATGAAGAAAGACATAGCGCAATTTGTGGATCAATGTCTGCCTGTCAACAAGTGAAAGCGGAACATCAAAGGCCAGCGGGAATGTTACAACCGCTATCAATTCCAGAATGGAAATGGGAACGAATAACGATGGACTTCGTCGTTGGCTTGCCAAAGACTTTAAAGGGACACGATGCTATCTGGGTAATCGTTGACAGATTAACCAAGTCTGCTCATTTTCTACCCATTAATTCGTCATACACCATGGATCGATATGCGGAAATTTACATTCAAGAAATAGTTCGACTTCATGGTGTTCCACTGTCGATAGTTTCAGATCGAGACTCCAGGTTCTTGTCTAACTTTTGGAGAAGCTTACAGAAGGCGATGGGGACAAAATTATCTTTTAGCACAGCCTATCATCCTCAAACAGATGGGCAATCAGAACGAACAATTCAGACCTTGGAAGACATGCTTCGTGCTTGCGTATTAGATTTTAAAGGTCATTGGAGTAAATTTCTACCATTGATCGAATTCTCGTATAATAACAGCTATCATGCCACTATTGGAATGGCACCGTATGAGGCCTTGTATGGGAGAAAATGTAGATCGCCTTTTCATTGGGATGAAATTGGCGAGAAAACATTGCTTGGACCTGACATGGTGCGAGAAATGACGGATGTTGTAGCAAAAATTCGACAGAGTATGCAAACTGCTCAGAGTCGACAAAAAAGCTACGCCGACCATAAGCGAAGACCGCTCAAATTTGAAGTTGATGAATTGGTGTTTCTGAAAGTTTCCCCAATGAAAGGTGTGATGCGATTTGGAAAGAAAGGAAAGTTAAGACCCAGATACATTGGACCTTTCAAGATTACGGAAAGGATTGGCGAAGTTGCATACAGACTTGATCTGCCCTCCTCGTTGTCTCAGATACATGACGTGTTTCATGTCTCTATGTTGCGGAAATACGTCGAAGATCCTATCCATGTTTTGAAAAGTGAACCGGTCGACTTAAAAGCTGACTTGAGTTATGAAGAAAAGCCAGTAGAGATTTTGCTACGCGAAGTCAAACAACTCAGGAACAAAGAAATTCCGCTAGTGAAAGTCTAATGGAGGAACCAGTCAATGGAAGAAGCAACATGGGAAAGAGAGAATGATATGAGAACTCGATACCCTGACTTATTCAGGTAAATTGAATTTCGAGGACGAAATTCTTTTAAGGAGGAGAGGATGTAATACCCGAGCCCTCGAACATCTCATTTGGCCAATATATTTCATGCATTATACTTGCTAACTGATATGAAATATGTGTTTGTTTATATATGCATAATTCATATGACTCTTACGTGTTGCATATGAGGTGCATTTTTATATGTTGCATACTTGATGTGATTTATTTGGCTAACGTAAGACTTTAATATTTGACATCATTCTAGGAATAAAACAAAATAAAATAAATTACATAAATTATTATGATAAAATATTAATAATAGCAATAGTAAAAAAAAAAAAAAAAACATTTTAGAAATCCTTATTCAAATTAGTTGAGTCGGTTTTCTTATAAGACACGTGTCGTTTGCTAGAGTTGGCTAGATACATATGTATAACTAGTATGTATGTAGAAAATCCAAATTAACAAATATTCCTAACTTCTATAGGAAAATTCAGTAATTATTTATGTAATAGGGTATAGATTGCAATTTTACCGTCCTAATTATTAATTTTACTTACTTAATGCATAAGGTAAAGGAGCTAACCGCCTTACCACTTGTTATTACCTTGCTAAGTATATGGTAACGAAAATATCACTTGCCAAAGACCTAACCATCTCAGAACTAAAAGCAACGAAGCAAAGACCAGATTAAAAAAAAAAGGAAGGAGAAAAAGGAAGGGAAAATAAGAAATAGCTTGCAATAATAATGTTCTTTCACATTGTCCTTGTTAGTTGTTGTGCTTCTCATCATATTTCATGTTGAGGTTAAGGTATACTTACATCTAAGTATTATTTATTTAAAGTCTATGAAGAGTTAAATGATGATTACAAATATTCTTTCGTAAGAGAATAATAGTTTGCTTGTTTTGTTTTGTTAATCCTGACTAGGTAGGAAAATCACGTGAGGAAGCCATATTTATTCAAGTTAGGGAATATTGAATTGAATAAAAATCCGAAGTTACAGGTAAGTGAAAATCCAACTACGACGCATGGACATAGTATTCGGTGTTTGATAATATACCTGCTTCGATGTTTCGATGATTTTATGTGAAGGTGTTATATTTGTTTGATTGATATTTGCATATGAGCTACATGAATTCATGAGCATACCATTCACGGCATATACATATGCATGCATATTATTGGGTACTGTTGAGTGTTGGCATGCATAGTCGTAATCGCCGGGGAGCGATGCGATGTATATGTGCCGATTATTGGCATGCAGTTGAGGTGTATGTGGTTATTACTAGTGCACCATCGACGGAAGGGGCGACCTGGGCAGGGGCGACCTAGGGTATGTGACCCTAGTGTAGGCTACCCAGAGTAGGCTACCGTCATATGTTGAGGCAGAAGGGGCGACCTAGGAAGGAGCGACCTAGGGAGACCTAGCGTAGGCTACCTGGAGTGGGCCACTGCCATATTATTGATGCGGTAGGAGCGACCTGGACGGGGCGACCTGGATGGGGCGACCTAGGGAAACCTAGCGTAGGCTACCAGCGTGGGCTACCAGCGTAGGCGACCGCGACAGGAGGGGCGACCTGGGAAGGAGCGACCTAGGGAGACCTAGTGTTGGCTACCCAGAGTGGGCCACTGTCAGATGATTTATTGAGCTCTTGGTGGTGCATAGTATTTTAGCCACGGGCCCAGACAGAGGATGAGAGAGATGATTCATTTTGAGATGTCGAGTCACATGTAGTTTATGCATATGATGAGGATTTACATATTCACGAGCATGCATGATTTTTACTTACTGAGCTTCTAGCTCATATAGTTCATGCGTTGTAGGTGAGCGAGATGACATTGCTTGAGTGACTTAGATGGCGAGGCTGGTCGTTGGAGCTTCCACAGGCTTTTGAGGTGGACTGTACATGGATGACGACCTGTGTGGCGGGCTAGTCTCTTTTGCTGCATCTGATGTGTATGTTTTGGTTGTGTGTGATCGTGAGGTTGTGTAAATTTTTCTTGACGTATGGTTTTGTTTGAGTCTACGTATATCTTGTGTTGGTCGAGTCAGGATGTGTATGTGGGATTCGTGATTAGTTTGGTGTTTGTCTTGTTGAGACGTTATTTGGTTTTATGATGCCCGTGATGTGAGTATCTTTTGATTTACTTCAGGGATTGTTGACGAGTTTTAAACGAAACTCACGCAATTTATTTTCTCGAGTTAGTGTCGTTAGAGTCACTTTAGGTGGGTGTTTGGGGTGGTCGCCACAGTTCATGTGACGCCCGGGGTCAATGAGGGCGGGGAGTGATCGCCGGTGCCAGAGAGGGCACGGACAAGGTGCGGTTCCTGGCAGGCTTCTAGGCGAAGGGGTACATGAATGAACCGATCCCACACCCGAATGAGAGGGGATCCTGAGGCTGGCAATGTATGGGCGTGTCGGTCTAAGAATCGTATAAGAGAATTGATAGTACTACTCATATCACCAAGGTCGACCTACCTTTTCGGGAGTCCATCTATAAGAACTCCAAAGTTAAGCGTGCTTGACTTGGAGCAATCTTAGGATGGGTGACCCCCTGGGAAGAAGCTCAGGGTGCGTGCGAGTGAGGACAAAGCACGCTGGAAGGTTAAGTATAAATGGTGGTACAGTGGGGCCAGACTATCTGTAGGAGTGTGGTGGGCCCAACCCCACTGGTCCCCAGTAGGACGAATGTTACCAGTAACAGCCGGTATGGGACGGGTCGTTACAGATGGTATCAGAGCACAACCTCTCGCAGTACGGTGTGGTTCGGGGACGAACCAGGCGGAAGCTGGTGGGCATGTGACGCCCGGGGTCAATGAGGGCGGGGAGTGATCGCCGGTGCCAGAGAGGGCACGGACAAGGTGCGGCTCCTGGCAGGCTTCTAGGCGAAGGGGTACATGAATGAACCGATCCCACACCCGAATGAGAGGGGATCCTGAGGCTGGCAATGTATGGGCGTGTCGGTCTAAGAATCGTATAAGAGAATTGATAGTACTACTCATATCACCAAGGTCGACCTACCTTTTCGGGAGTCCATCTATAAGAACTTCAAAGTTAAGCGTGCTTGACTTGGAGCAATCTTAGGATGGGTGACCCCCTGGGAAGCAGCTCAGGGTGCGTGCGAGTGAGGACAAAGCACGCTGGAAGGTTAAGTATAAATGGTGGTACAGTGGGGCCAGACTATCAGTAGGAGTGTGGTGGGCCCAACCCCACTGGTCCCCAGTAGGACGAATGTTACCAGTAACAGCCGGTATGGGACGGGTCGTTACAGGTCATGCGAAAAACTTCGTGCGAAGAACAGCTCTTACGAAAAACTAATTTCAGCAATCAAAAATTGATCAATTCACCACGATTTTGGCTCTGATACCAATTGTTAGGTCCGATTTTAACATCCAACGAAGAACTCGAGCATAGATTCAATCGAAATTACCTTGAATAAGATTGAGCGGAAGCATTTGGGTAATATTCAATCAAATCTTCGTTAATCACAAACTTTCTCTACAAATATCGTCTTTCTCTCTCTAATATTAACCCTAGCTTAGATAGTGATTAGAGAGAGTGTTTCTAGTGAGAGAAAGCTAAACTCAAGTTGTGTGTATTTTACACACACTTGCCCTATATATACCAATCAATATTGGTATATTTGCATTCTAGTCCCTAACTATACATATATTACAATTAAGTCCCTAGACAAAGATAACTTGATTATTGAACACTATAAAATACTTCCAACAGGTTCAGCACGTGCATTGAAAGCTTGGCTTCTTTAATGAGTTCACATGCTCGGCCTCCTTGATATACTTCTCCCCCTCATGGCGATTCATTTGTATCGTCATGCTGTGTGATCAAGGTGATCCTGTGTACGCTGAACGTGTTAGCGTTGAATTCCGGATGAAGTACCTGAAAAACGGGACAGACGACCGATCATCGTGAAACATCCCTAGATGTCACTCTTGGTCGTTGATGCAAAGTCACACAGACTTGCATTTGAAGGGACTACGGGGCCACATAGGCAGCCCGTTGACATCATTCTAGAGTCGTGCTCCAGAAGATGGCCTGCTACCGTTGTTGTTTTGATGTTGCAACGGCAGGACTTCCTTCTGATCATAGAAGCACATCATTGAATGATGCGTCTACAGAAGTTCTGGCATGGTCACGTAGACCTGCAATATGTGTGTAAAAGAATGTATGTGTCCTAGAAAAGTGGAAAATATTTAGGCGATGAGGACACACTAGACATTTACGTGTTCAAGAAAGTCGTGGTATGGGGCTGTGGACCACTTTGTTCAATATCTCCCGCTTCCAAATGAAACGGTGATAGCTTATGCGGTTCCCCGTGAGATATTGAAACATCTGTCTTTAGGGAGACAAATGAGTAGCTAGGAATGGTTGTGCATGCGCCTTTGGACCAGATGAAGCGTCTTCTACCCGGGATCTGATAAATCAGTCATGTACCTATATGGTTATGGTCCGGATAGTTTGTGGTTGAGGTGTAATGATTTCATCGTTATTCGCTGGAATACCCTCACATACACTCGGGGTTTGTTCCTGGGATAGGTGCAGTTGGGATGAACTAAACCATGGGAACATGTATGTGAACACCTCGTATTGTCCATGCGCTAGTTGATGTTGACACTCCCTCAAAGCTTGAAGTTTGTCTTCCGGCATTCTCTTTTATCTCTTGCGCCTTTTTAGGTAACGCTCCCCCTAAATTATTGCGCTATTCCTAATGTGATGCCCTTGCTCCCCCTAAATAGATGTGCTATTTCAAATATGATGCTCTCGCTCCCCCTAAACATGTGCGCTCTTGTAGAAATTTGCATATTACTTTCTTTCAGGTCAAGCGCCTTTAGTAAATGAAGTATCATTCCCTCTTTAAGATGTGCGCCTTTTAAGTATGCGCTTATGAGTATCACTCCCCCTAAAACATATGCGCTTTTGATAATAAAACTACGGTAATACGCTCTTTTGAAATTCTTGCACCTTTTCTATCGATCCACTCCCCTAAATAAAAACATATAGAATATGAAGACCGAATATTCTGTAAATATAGAGTTTGACTCCCCCAAAATAAAACTCAAGTGCCTTTTGCAATTTGAAATTGGCTCGGCCTTCTTTAAACATTGAAGCTCAAAAGTTTTTTTTGTTTTTTTTTTTTTTTTTTTTTTTTTTTTTTTTTTTTTTTTTGGCCTTTTCTTTTTTTTTTTGTGGCTTTTTCCTCTTTTTTTTTTTATTGCCTCTTTTTCTTTTTTTTTTTTTTTTTTAATGGCCTTATTTTTCTTTTTCTCCCCCTTTTTTTTTTTTTTTTTTTTATGGCCTCGCATTTTTTTTTTTTTTTTTATGGCCCCTTTTTTTTTTTATTGAACAAAAAATAAAACTAAAAACAATGTCAAATCAAGAGCTTTGGAACAGTCTTGATTTGGTGTGTTTGCTCACGTCACAAACCGATCACGTGTGTGGAGCAAACCGAATACCACACGTGTCGGGGTCTTGTGCGACTGCTCATCATCGCATACCGACCATACATGTGGAGCAATCGTCGTCTATTTACCATGTATGATCGGGAAACTGCAAAAGAAATTATCGGGACTTTGGTACCCATTTTTGGACGGGTCCTCCCTGGTTAGCAGTGAAACAATTATGCATATAAGGTTCAAATTTGGAAGCAAAATTATCACATAAAGCAGTCATAGGAATCCACATTTGTCGAGGACTACTTATTTCCATTTGTAGCTTAGGTTTCCAAATTTGTTGTACCTTTTTTAAATTTAACTTTTCAGCATCGGTGAATGTGTGTCTTTTTGTAGAAGAGAAAATTTTCTCTTTCGCCAGTCGCTTAAGATGCAATTCGGATTTGACTTTGACCGGGTCCTTGAGAGAGGAATACGAGCTTATAGAATCAATAGCATTAAGTATAGAAGTGTCATATTTCCTACCTTCTAAACTCACATCATTCACTTTGTAATGTGTACTAAATGAGCTACTTTTGTTAAGACAATTATTACTTTTGGACGTTTCAGTTTTAATAGAGAATGTGTATTTATTGTCTGTTTTAGCTTTAGTAGCTTCTTGCTTTATCTTTGGAATGACTTTAGGAATTTTTGGAGGAAGAATAGACTTAGGAACAATTTTGTTTATTGTAATAGAAAATGAATTGTCTTGCTCTATTCTTTCCTGCTTTATAGGTTTAGTCATTTGAGTTTTCTGATCCTGTTTAGAAGATATATCGTTTAAAGGTTCAGGTTTTACAGGATGAATGGTTGTAGTTGTGCCCTTTTCTAAGGAATATTTGAGAAATGAATTCTCCTCTAAAAGCTTATCCATTTTTGCTCGAAACTCTTTACGTTCTGATTCTAGAAGAGAATGTAATTCAGCAATTTTGTGTTCATTTTCTAGAATATCACAATCTTTAGAGTTTGGTTTTGTTGATTGTATAGAATGTTCCTTGTTTGGCACGGACTCAATTGTTTGAGTCGACTTATTTAGACAAAATATAGTTTCTTTTATTTCGTGTTGCTCAGTTTGTCCTTGTTTAGCTAGAACATCTTTTAATTCTTTAATTTTTGAATATAATTGATTTCTTTGTTCAAGAAGACTTTTGTTTTGGGCTGCACTATTTATTTTTTCGTCTTTACATGTAGATAATTCTTTTGTAAGTTCGTTTATAGTTGATTCTTGTTGTGCGACCCTTGTCTTTAAGCTAGTCAACATTTCTTGTTCTACTGTTAGTCTATTTTTAAGAGTAGCTTTTTCTTCTAAACTTTTAACTAAGCAGTTGTAATTATTTTCTAGCCTAGCTTCTAATTCTTTGATTTTTATCAAGTAGTTGGCTTCCATATTTACTTTCTGGGTTGGATGTTTTTTGATCGTTATCGTGTTTTTGAATTGATATTAAATTTTGGATCAATGTGTTCGAATAGATTTTCGAATGATTAAGTTTTCAGAAGTTTAGGCATCAAAAAAAATTTGAAATGATTAGAAAAGAAGAAAAAAAACTTATACCGAGAATAATTTTTGTATTGAAAAATTTTACCAGTCCAAACAAAATTTTGTTACCCAAAACTTTTTCGAATGAACCAGGAATCTTTTTAAAGCAGGTACGCAAAAAATCTCGTAGCTAAAAATTTAAAATTTTAGAACTTTTTTTTTTATTTTTTTTTTATTATTATTTTTTTTATTTTTTTTTATTTTTTATTTTTTGCTACCGAAAACTATCGAAAGCTTTGCGCTATCGAAAATCTTTTACCCATCATAAGTTTTCTATGTAAGTTTTTCGCATGTGTATAGGAATGTTTTTCGTTTTTCGGAATGAAACTTAAAAAGTTTTTCGTAGTATTATATTTCGTACAAAAGGATTTCGTACGACAAAGAATTGTTTTTCGTATCAAAGAAGTTTTCGAATGAATAGTGTGCGAAAAACTTTTTCGGATGAAGAGTATGCGAAAAAAACTTTTTCGGGTGATTAGTGGGTGCGAAAATCTTTTATGTTTCGTATGCAATAGTTTTTCGTATCTAAAGTTTTCGGATGCTAACTTTTCTCGTATTGTAAGAAAAGTTTTCGTGTTCACTGTAGCGTTCGAAAACTTAACAAATATTTTTCGTTTAGATTTTCGTACCATAAAAGTTTTCGTATTCACTGTAGCGTTCGAAAACTTTGAAAAATGTTTTTCGTATGTTTTCGTACGACAAAAACAATGTTTTTCGTATATGTTTTCGTACGACAAAAAAAATGTTTTTCGTATATGTTTTCGTATGATAAATGTTTTCTGTCACTCTAGCGTTCGAAAACTTTGACTGTTTTTCGTATGATAAAATATATTTTCGTACTTCAAAATTTTTCGTATGGAAAGTTTTTCGTATCAAGGCATAGAAAGTTTTTCGTATGTGGAAAAAATTTCAAAAATTTTCGTATCCAATTATTTTCGTACGAAAGTCAGACTTTTTCGTTTTTCGTATGGACTTCTTCGTACGAGAAAAGAAATAATTTTCGTATGAATTACTGTAGCGTTCGAAAATTTTCGTACGATAAAAATTTTCGTATGGATTTTCGTACGAAAATCAAGTTTTTCGTATGGAAATCAGAAAGTTGTCGAGAATAAAATTTTCGTATGTAAATTTTTTTCGTATCTACAGTTTTTCGTATGCTACAGTATACGAAAATTTATAAAGTCAATGCGACAAATTCAGCAAATGTGAGAGGTACGAAATCCAGGTCAATGCGAGAAAGAAAACTTGGTACGAAAAAAAATCTTATGAATGGTGCGAAAAAAAACTTTTTCGTGCGAAAACGTGATTTTATATGCGAAATCTTCAGATAACACTCAAATTAACACATTAAGCACATTTAATCGATCGAAATTGATTGGATAAGCATAGAAGACACTCGATTAACACAATCGAATCCAAAATATAGCCTAATTTTGCATTTTCACCAAAGAACAGTTTGAAGATGAAAAAATATTTTCCGATCGTAGATTTC
The DNA here is from genome assembly GCA_028392965.1 of Lindernia subracemosa. Taxonomy (NCBI): domain Eukaryota; kingdom Viridiplantae; phylum Streptophyta; class Magnoliopsida; order Lamiales; family Linderniaceae; genus Vandellia; species Vandellia subracemosa. The sequence goes on from JAQPCC010000244.1 coordinate 25,412, forward strand.
AATCTCAGGCTCAATTAATGGAAGATAATTGCAATTAACATAGATCAAATGATTCGCAAACAGATTTCGTTCAGAATCATGCGAAAACAGCAAGCAAAATAGCATACGAAAATCATATGGCTCATGCGAAAAAAAACTATTGGCGCGAAGAACAACCCATACGAAAACAAATTTCAGCAACCAAAATAGATCAATTCAACACGATTTGGCTCTGATACCAATTGTTAGGTCCGATTTTAACATCCAACGAAGAACTCGAGCATAGATTCAATCGAAATTACCTTGAATAAGATTGAGCGGAAGCATTTGGGTAATATTCAATCAAATCTTCATTAATCACAAAATTTCTCTCTAATTAACCTCTTTCTCTCTCTACAATTAACCCTAACTTAGATAGTGATTAGAGAGAGATTTTCTAGTGAGAGAAAGCAAAACTCAAATTGTTTGTATTTTACACACACTTGCCCTATATATACCAATCAATATTGGTATATTTGCATTCTAGTCCCTAAGTATACATATATTACAATTAAGTCCCTAGACAAAGATAACTTGATTATTGAACACTATAAAATACTTCCAACAACTTCTAGAGGAGATCTCAAATCTCAAAAATTCCCCGTCCCTACCTGTCTTAAATTATCCTTATAAAGAAATATCTTCCATTAAGCAGGATAAGGCAACACAAACTGACGCCTTTGTTCCTAAAACTGAAAAGACTTTTGCTAATAATTCTAAGTCAACGGTGACGAAAGCAAATACGCATTCTAAGTCACCTTTGACTGGCGCAGAAATGAAAAGTAAAAGCAATACACGTAAAAATGCTAAGGAACAAGAAAAAATTAGGAAGGAGAAAGGAAAATCGACATTATTTTTCAAAATCAAGGACGACATTGCTAAAGATTATCCTTCTCCCGCTCCTATCAAAAAGGAAGTTCCTAAAGAAGAAGTCCCAAGCTCAAGCAGACGAACTTCTCAAACTTCCAAAATCTCACTTGCTTTAAAGAATGATAGAGAAGGAATTGCTTACACACGCACAAACGCTTATTATTCTAGTAAGAGAAATTCCATCAAAAATCATCATTATAGAGTGAATGATGTGAATTCTTGTAGGCAATACGACTCATCATCTGATGACGCATATAGTGCGATAAGTTCGTATTCATACTTGAAATACCCGGTCCAGATTAAGTCTGAAAGACACCTTCTGCGACTGGCTAGGGAGAAAATCTTCAGATCTTCTAAACCTAGACACACGTTCACCGGCGCTGAATTGTCATTTCCCTCTAAGGTTCACCAAACTTGGATTCCTAAATCAGAAATCAAATTAAATAGAACTTTAAAGGATGATTTAGGATGTATATCTGAACCAAATGTGCATAAATTGTTTTCTGCTAATATGGGAGGACCCATCCAAAAATGGGTACCAAAGTCCCGATAATGTTTTGCAGGAGCCCAATCACGTGTGGTAATTCGACGATGGTTGCTCCACACGCGTGATTGGTATGAGATGAGAGCAACCACAAAACCCCGATCATGAGTAGTAATTAGAAGATGGTTGCTCCATACTCATGATCGGTATGAGACGAGGGCAACCACAACTTCCAGCATGCACGGTACTCGGGTTGCTCCACATGCATGACTGGTAAGAGACGCTAGCAACCACATCCCTCATGTATAGCAATTTGACGTAGTGGCTCCACATACATGATAAAGAGAAACGACGTGAGCAACTACGACTATATGTGGTACATTCTATCTTTTGAACTGAATTGCATAATACCACATTCATACATATTTTTAAAGTAGGTAAATTCTATATAAGCATTCCATAGTAAATTTTGGCATGCATATCGAGCTGAAAAGACAATATACCTACTTTGAAAATAATAGGGTACAATATAGCTATGCAATCTTCAAAAGGACTTTAACTTCCAAATTTTTGCATGCGTGCATACATGAGCCGAAATGCAAAATACTCTATTTTATAGGTACATTATCATCATGCATACAATTTTAAGATTTTCGAGCTTAAACTTTCAAGAATGCATATACGCTGAATTGCAAAAATTACCTATTTTTCAAAATGGTACATTTTAAATATGCATTTTTCAAAACTTTAAATTCTAAATGCATATTACGCACGGAAATGAAAAATACCATTTTTGTAAAATGAGCTTAATTTGAGGGGGAGCTACTCTTTTTTTTTAAAAAGAGAAGTGACCCTTATTTCTTTAGAAGGGAGCTATAATTATATTTTTGAGGGGGAGCAAACTTCAAATATGTGAATTTAGGGAAAGAGATTCACATCGAACTTTCCACGCATCTTTTGAGGGGGAGCAATTTTATTTTTGGAAGCATGTTTTGAGGGGGAGGAATAAAACAATATATATAATATGCATATACTATATTATATATATACTAATATATATTACTAATACAATATATATTATATCAATATAATATATAGTATAAAAATATATTTTACTAATAACGATTAATATATATATTATATCCATATAATATATAGTATAAAAATATATTTTACTAATAACGATTAATATATATATATATACAAAAAAAAAAGGCCATCAATATTTAAAAAAAAAAAAGGCCATAATAAAAAAAAAAAGAAGAATGTTCTCTCCTCTTCATCAAGCTTCATAGAGATTACCTCCGACCTCCGAAGATGAACCTCAAAAGAAGAATCTCGAGCCTACAACGGTCAACTCTTTTCAAAAGGCGACGGTGGTTAAAAATGCAAACTCGGTGCTCGCTTCAACCGACATGCTCTGGCTTGCTGACAAATAAAGCAACACTCACCACTTCCTACCGGATGCATGGATACTTCGTTCCTACGATTCAGTCAAACCCAACTGAATCTAACCCCGGAACATCACCGAGATTCAGTCGAATCACGAAGAAACAGTCACGTCTACTAAAACCTTTTGAAAAGACCGACGCTACATGATTTCCTCTCCTCACAAATTATTCGGAACAACCCCCATAGGTACAGTGTAATACCCGAGTTCCGCACATAAATTGGCCAATAAATTTGCATGCATAATATGTGTATGTGTCTATGTGATTTTCGAAAGATGGGAGATTTCGAAGATTAAGATTTTGAAGTATAGGATTTTCGAAAGAATATAGGTTGCGAAAACTTAAAATTTTCGAAAGGAGATTTTCGAACTTAGGATTTTCGAAACATAGTTTCGAAAATATATAGTTTTCGAAAATATAGTTTCAAAAACATAGATTCGAAAACTTAGCTTGGGAGGAAACTGAATAAAACAATAAAATAATATATTTCATAGGTTAAGATAAGTATTAGTTAGGTCCTTGTAATTTGTTCACTATTACACGCAAACATAGGATAAGAAGAAAGAGATACATTGATTTTGGCAAAATTTTCGAAACAAAGAATAAGGAGAAAAGGAGATCATCTTTAAGCTTGGAATAGGTATAAATTCTTACTATAATTTTTATGTTTTTAGTTATGATTTAGCGTGTTCTAAGTATTAACAAGCATGAATATTTCATGTGTTCATGTTTTATATATAGGTTTTGATTTTCGAAAGATTTGAGCATGTTTTAAAGTTCTTATGATGCTCATCATGTTCTGAAGAAATAATATTTTGATCGAAGGTTTAGATATTTTTCGAATGAATAGGTGTTTTTCGCAAGCATTAGTTTTCGAAAGAAATTTTCAAAAGTAAAGTTTTCGCAAACCCCGGGCCGAAAACCATTTTCGCGGGCCTAAGGGTTTTCGCGGGTGGAAATCGTGAGAGACAACCCCGGGCCGAAAACCATTTTCGCGGGCCTGAGGGTTTTCGCGGGTGGAAATCATGAGAGACAACCCCGGGCCGAAAACCATTTTCGCGGGCCTAAGGGTTTTCGCGGGTGGAAATCGTGAGAGGCAAACCCCGGGCCGAAAACTATTTTTCGCGGGCCTGAGGATTTTCGCAGGTAAAAACTTTTGAGAGAGAGATCGGGCTTTTCGCGGGCCTGGAAGGATTTTTTTAAACTAATTGATTTTCGAATGAAATTTCGAAACTTGCATATTTTCAATATAAATGCATTTTTTTCAACATTTAGGTAATTCAAAAACTTTTATAACTATTTAACTTAGCTAATACACTGACGTAATAATATTTTCATGTTTAAGGATCGAAAATTAGGAGGTTCACAGGACTATTAGGATAATAAATCGAGGACACCAGGTAAGTGGGAATTTCAACTACAACACATAAAGGTATTATAAGTGATTGACTTACGTGACTATGTGCTTTGGTGTTCATACTGTTATGTGAATCATTTGACATGTGCCTAACTGGTAAGTATTTTCAATATTACTCATGTGGTATAATCATGTGCATGCACGATACATTTGGGGATTTACGGGGGATGAGTATGCATGGTACTTATCGCCTGAGGGCGAATAATATTTGCCGATGTGGGCATTTGATGTCGACTCGCAGTTGAGTCAGGGCTACTTCTATGGCACCATGACGGCGTGGTGCGTCGTCGGATATTTTATATATTGTTGAGGCAGGAGGAGCGACCCAGGAAGGAGCGACCTAGCTATGCTAGCGTAGGCTAACTGGAGTACGCAACGGCCCTATTAGCGGTAAGGAACGACCTGGAAGGAGCGACCTAGGGGGAAACCCTAGCGTAGGCTACCAGCGTGGGCTACCAGCGTAGGCTACCGCATGACAGAGGGGACGACCTGGGACGGGGCGACCCAGGGAAACCTGGCGTAGGCTACCCAGCGTGGGTCACTGTCATAATTATCCGTATTGGATGAGAGCTCTTTATGGTGCATAGCAAGTTAGCCGAGGGCCCTGAGAGATAAGAGATTGAGTTTAATTCCACAAGGGTAGAGATGCATTGGCGCGGATGCCTTTGCGGGGGTTACACGTTCACGACATTGCATATTCCTACTTACTGGGCTTTATAGCTCACCCCTTATGTTATATGTTGTAGGTGTGAGCGACCACAGTACGTGATCGTCTTGTTGGCAAGGCTAGTCTTTTGGAAGCTTCGAGCGACATTTGAGGGTGGTGTGTACATAGATGCGACCTGTGTGGCGGGTGCTAGAGTTTACCTTGCTGCGTTATTGTACAACTCGTATGTAATTAGGATCCCAATTATGATTTTGGCTTGTAGGGGATGGTTTTCATATATAAAAATAAAATTTATACGCATTTGCGCATGCTTTGCATTCTATAGTATCGAAAGTCACGTAAGCTAGTATCGTAAATGGGTAGTAGAGGGTGGGGGCGCCACATACAGGTGCTAATTTTATTAGCTCCCGGGTAGAAGTCGCCGCAATAGGTCCAACGGCGCGTGCACAACCGAGCATTACCCACTCGTCTGTCTCACAAAAGACAGGTGTTTCAGAAATCACGGGGAACCACGTCTACTATCACCGCTTCACTCGGAAGTGGGAGATATTGAATTATGTGGTACTCAGCCCCACCACCACACTTCCTTGCGCACTCGAGTCTAGTGTGTTCTCACTTTCCCTATATTTTTATATTTTCTAGGACACATACACTTTTAAACACCTGATCTTTGTGATCAAGTTAGAACTTCCGTAGACATGTCTTGCTTCAACATGATTCGAGGATCGGAAGGTGTAAGTCCCTTTTCATCTAATATAATGCAAGCAACAAAGAAAGCAACCTAGAATGATTTTAGCTTGAGAGTATTTAGGTTAGCTTGTTCAAGGAGGCACAATACTTGCAAGGAGGAACACATTGAAACTAGGGCTTGGTGGGTCTTTATATACCACATTAGTTGGTATATTAAAGCCCATCAAGCCCAAAACCTAATTAGCCCAAACAACTAATACTTATAATAAAGTAAATTACAAACCCAAATAACATCTAAACCAAAGACCTAAATACACTAAAGACGGAAACATCTAAAATATAAAGAACACAATAAATGATCCTAACAATCTCCCCCTTTGTGTTCTTTTTAAGTCTTCTGCTTGGATGCTCCGACCTTGGGGTCCACCGTCTTGTACGTAGAGCTTCGAAGTCCGAGCTTGACTTCGTAGTTACGTAACCACCTTCGAAGAGCCAGTCTTTCATCGATCTTCCCTCGAAGTAATCTGAACTTCATCTGGCTATCGAGGTCTTCTTCTTCCATCTCCTGGATAATCCTTGTCAACTTTCTTGAAATAATTAGAAGAGTCCCGTCGGAGAACTTTGGGATCTCCGAGGTCTTCATCAATCTCTTCTCACCTTTGTAGTTGACGTAGACTATCGAGGGGTCCTCACCTTCAAAGACGTTTCCTTCAGAGATGTTGGGGTCATCCGGGACTTCGAAGTTAGGCTTTGTGAGGTTCACTTTCTTCATATTGCTTTCCAGTGCCATCTGAAGGTCGTGGGAAGCATTATAGTTGATCTGGCGCAACATGAACCTTTTGAGTGTAGCAAGGCCTATCTTCAAAGCAGGGTCCTTTTTCAGCTGTCCTAGATACCTGTACGTCGAGAATATTCTCTCGACATCAGGGTGTCTAATGTAGATTAGGTCCGCTTCGCTGATGTCTTCAACCTTCCCGTCCTCCCTTTCAACTTTGTAAACTGGATAGGGAATTTGGTTGAAGTACTCGACTCTGACTCCCGTCACCCTTTTGATCAGTTTCTTCCTTGATTCGTCTTTTCGAAGGCGATCCAGATTGTCGCCTCGTCCTCTGAAACTCATCATCATTCGCAGACTTAGGACATAGAATCTTGCCCTTCGTCCCGTCAGATGAGTCATCCCACTCAGCTCCAGTTCATCAGGCTTGGTGATACGCTCGGGTTTCCTCCATATTCGTTTCCGAAACTCTTCCTGGTAAGGTGCCACGATTTTGGCATTTTCCCACGGGAGCTCCGGAATCTTCGGGGTCTCTCTTGGCGGAGGGTTGTACATGTCGTACCATCGGTTGGCGTGCTCCAAGAGAACAGGAAGTTCGGGGATTTCTGCTTCGTAGTCCTCCCCTTCTTCCAGCTCCTTGTCTTCTATTCTGACAAGTTCAACCTCTGCATTCCTTAGGAGCTGTCGAGCGTTATCAAACATAGCCTTTGAGAACTGTTCTGTAACCGGTCTTTTGAGCCATCCTTCGTTCATAATGTACGCCTCCACTTCAGTGTGTGGTTGGAGGTAATCTTCGAGGTTGAATGGCTCTAAGTCCGGTTGTGTAGCAATGTAGGGCGAAAGAGGTGGGCTTCGGCTTTTTCTGGCTTCGTGGGTGGTGGAAGGAGGATTTGGGGTGGTGGTTCTTTGGACTGTATGTGTATGGATTTCCGAGGTCGACGTTGCTTCGCCAAGGAAGAGTGTCTGGTTCGGCCCTGGCGCCGCTTGTCTTCCTCGAGAACCTCTTCGTGTGGGTTGTTGGGTTTGTGTTGTAGGGCCTGCTGCTGATCTGCCCTGTGATGGTGTGCTTCGTCGTACAGATGCTCCGGAGGAGGATAGGCGTTGACGCTTCTCCCCCTCACGGCGATCCTGGTCGTCAGGATCGTCGTGCCGTCTTCGGATTGTTGAGGTGTCGTCTCGGCACGTTTCTGTTGACGGTATGTTTTGTTGCGCGAGCAGCATTTTTTGGACCGTCACGAGCGCGGGGTGCTTCGGGTCCACTCCTATGAGACGGGCAGTGAAGATGTCCCATAGGTCGAGCAGTGGCATGGTGTGGGGGTTCGGATGAGGAGGTGGGGGTAGTGGGGAACGTGACGGGGTTTCGTCGACAACTGGAGCTTTGCCTCTGTCCGGTGCAGCAGTCGTAATGAGTGACTGCATGCGCGGGACAGCCACTTGCTCGAGAAATTCGGCAAGTCTCCGTTCAAGGTATGTCGCCGTCACGTACGGGGAATCACCGCCGGAGCCACGAAGGCCTTCCGTTTGCACCCCCGAAGTGGTGGGGTGGCCAGTTTCGCGGGAAATCATGGGACTTCGGGCGGCACTGGACTTCCGACCTGTCCTTGCGGTTCCTCACGAGGAAGGACCGCTCCGGTCGTTAGGGCCACGTCACACAGACGGGCGAAGGTAGAGCTCTCACCGGGGCCACTTAGGCGTCCCGTTGGCACGCGTCCGATCGTGATGTTCGGACGGTGGCCCTCTGACGAAGACGATGTGGGGTCGTCGTCATCGGGACTTCCGTCCAATCCTAGAAGCGCCTCAATCATGTGCGCCTCTATGGACGTTGTGGCCTGTTCGGTGACAGGCGGAGGACGGGATGGTTGAGGGTCGGGGCTTTTTGAGACGACCGGTTGTTGGGAACCGGCCGAATGGCTAAGGCTCGTGGTATGCGCCGTTGGGTCGATGTCGGCGGCTTCTATCCTAAGGGGTGACCCGGCTTGTAGTGGAGTGGGGATTGGAGGAATACGACGACGTCTATGGATAAGCGTGCTGTCATCGTCGTCGTCAGAGGAGTCGTCGCTCATTTGTTGGTGTTGAGGAGCGGGCGACGGCTGCCTCGTGGAGGGTGGTGGTGACGGTGGGCGTTGTATGGGCATCCCGTCTTCGCCGTCCGAGTCGGAGACGTCGCTCAACATTTGTCGTTGAAGAGCACGCGACGTCGGCGGGATTGGCGATGTGCGGCTGACAGGAGATGGTGGTGGGATGGGTGTGATGAGTGGTGGTGAGGGCTGTCGAACGGGTATTTGTTGTTCGACAGGTGTTGGTGGTGTGGATGATTGGGTAATTGATGGAATGGCTGGTTGGTGAGTGTATGACTGAGGAATGGATGAGGAAGCTGCCTCCGGCCTGGTTCTAGGACCTTCATCGGCAGAGTGGGAGGCCCCGGGGTTAGGTTCGAGGGGGTTTTCTCGAACCATGGGGCGTATACATTGTACTGGCGGCAGTAGTCTTCTATCATGTGCTGCTCCGCCAGTGACAAGAGGGATGAAGGGATGGGCATCGGCCGCCGCGCGTATTTCTCATCGACCTTCCCCTTCTGGAGGTACCTGAGTTTTGGCGGGGTGACATATTCGTCGGCGGGCCGGGTTGGTATCCCAGGCAGTGATTGCATAAAGTGGTGGATCATTAGCCCGAACCACCTGGAATATGGAAGGTACTGCGTCTTCTTGCCCTTCGTTCGCTGCATCATTTGGTCGTCGAGGTCCAACATGATGAGCTTGGCATAATCTACGTTTTTGTTGAAGGCAATGCCGTGGAAGATCCGCAGTATCGTGATGTTGCACCTGTCGTGCCCTGAGTGCTTTGGTGAGAAGCACTTATTGACAAGCGCAAAAAGTGTCCGCCATGGATGCGGGATCATGGACTGTTGGATCTGAGAGAGGACTTTGACGGGCGTGAAGTAGCCCATTCTTTGAATGTCCTCGAGAAGCTCATCCTCAGAAGCCTCATACTCATTCTCCGGTCGGCTGGGCAGGCGGAGAACATGGCGGATTAATTCGCGGGTGACCTCGACCGTCTGGCCCGCGAGTTTTGCTTCGTAGTAAAAGCTATTGTCTGGTGCCACCTTCGTCTGCAGCGTCCCCCAAAATTGTTGAAGGTAAACGGAGGGGACTGGTACAGCGGCCGAGAAGGCGTACCAGAGGTGATGGTGTCTCAATATCGCAGGAATAATGGGTTCCTTCCCTTTGAAGACTTCCAAGTCGAGTTGGAAGTTATTGTCCTTCGGAATGACCCATTTGGACGTTGGGTATATCAGATCTGTTGGTGTCGTATTCATATTTTTTTTGAGTGGGGCGACTCTTCCTTTTTTTTTGTTTTGTTTTTTTTTTTTTTTTTTTGTTTGCCCTCTTCTTTTTTTTGTTGTTCCGAACACCTGGATTCGTTAAACCTGCGATGATAGAGTAACCATTAGTTTATACAGTAATAAGAAGCAGAAGGTAACATGATTTGAATAGGTGAAAACAAGTTAGAGTTCAAAATTGTTCAAGTGTTTTGGGCTTTAAAAATTTAATGTTTGATTTTGGGCCCAAAAACAGTTTCAGCCCATTTAAATCATGAGTTTGATACTTAGAAAATTTCTTAAGTGGAGAGTTCGCGCATTAGTTAAAAATTTTCAAAGTCTTTATGTCGCGAAGTGAAAAGTGAGAGTGCGTTAAGAAAATTCTAAGTAAAGGTTCGCGAAACAGATGATAAAACAATTAAGTGTGGATCGCGATATGAGAGTTTGGTAAGTTCGCTAAAAGCTTTACGAATCCTAGTTTCGCGAATGTTAGAAAGGGTTCGAGAACTGAAATACTTTGCGAATTGAGATTGTGTTCTCGAATTGAAGTGAAATTGAGTTCGCGAAACATGAAGGGATTCGCGAAAGACCATGGGGTTCGCGATCTGGAAGTTTGCGAATTGAGAAATAAGTTCGCGATTTTAAAATGATTACGAATTTAGAGTGGTTCGCGAACTTGAGGGTTTGGCGAATTTGAAAGAGGTTCGCGATTTTGAGTTTTGCGAATGCGGAACAAGTTCGCGAACTTTGAAGAGTTCGCGAATCATGGAGAACTTCGTGGGCTAAGACAAATGCGCGAAAAACAGGTTGGAGACTTCGAAAGTCGCGCTTTAAAGATCAAAAAGGGCTGAGTTCGCGAATCATGAAGATTCATCGTGTTCATCATCCGCGAAGTGCAGAAAGTTCCAGATTCGCCAAAATCATCATCAGATAAGTATAGAACTGCTTGAAAATGAAGATTCAACGTTATTCTTACCACAGCAACGCACGAGAGAAGAAGATTTGGAAGCTAAGGAGCAGGTTTCGTCGTGATTTGAGTGGCTTTATCTTGCGGATGAACAGTAGATCGAGAGAATTTTGAACAGTGTAAACCCTAATTTATGAATTGACGGCGACTGTAACTTCGTGAAACTTAGGGTTTTAAGAGGTAAAAGTTCGCGGGCTCAAAAAGGTTTGGGCCTTGAAGGTAAGATGGGCCCGTTTGAGGTTCGCGAAGCGTGCGTGAGTTCGCGAAGTAGCATTGAGTACGCGAAGTAGAGTTGAATCAAACTGGGCCAGGAAGATGAAAGGAGCCCAACATTGATAATTCGCGAATCACCCTAAATTCACGAATCAAAATGAAGTTGAAGAACTGGGCCGAAAAATGAGAAAAGAAGGCCCAATACTGGTTTTTGAATTTTGCGAATTGGCTCAAATGCTTTAGTGATTGTGGGCTCAATTTTTAACTTAGACTCCCCCTCAAAATATGCACTCTTAGAAAATGCATTTCAAGTTAAAATATAACAAGAAGACTAAAAATTACTCCCCCTAAATTTTTGGAATGGTGATCATCTTTTAAACTTTATAAAAGGTTGAAATAGGCAAAAATCACGTTATGCTTCCCGATTCAACATGCCTATCTTTGAAACGAGAAACATGAAACGTTTTTCATCCAAAGCCTTTGTGAAAAGATCGGCAAGTTGAACTTCGGTGTTGACGAAGTACATTGTGATTGTGCCTTTTTCGACATGATCTTTTATAAAGTGATATCGAAGGTCTATATGTTTAGTGCGGGAATGATGGACGGGATTACAGGTAATGGCAATAGCGCTCTTCGAGTCGCTGTAAATTGGAATGTTATTGAAAACAAACCCGTAATCCTGCAATTGCGTTCGCAACCACAGGATTTGAGAGCAGCAACTGGCCGCAGCAACGTACTCTGCTTCGGCGGTTGACGTGGACACACAGTTTTGTTTCTTAGACGACCAACTTACTAGTTTGTCACCTAGGAACTGTATTCCACCCGAGGTGCTCTTCCTCCATCCTACAACCTGCAAAATCGGCATCCGTAAAGCCAAGTAATTGAAAGTTAGAGTTCTTGGGATACCAGAGTCCGAGTGTCGGTGTTCCCTTGAGATAGCGTAAGATCCTCTTCACTGCAAGCATGTGCGACTCCTTCGGATCGGCTTGAAAGCGCGCGCACAGGCAAGTGGAGAAGACAATATCCGGCCGACTTGCTGTCAGATACAGAAGCGATCCTATCATTCCTCTGTATGTAGACGGGTTGACTGATTTGCCCGATGGATCTGCGGCTAATTTGCACGAAGTCGACATCGGGGTACTTTTAGATGGGGAATTTTCCATGTTGTACTTCTTAAGTATGTCTTGAATGTACTTCGATTGACTGATGAAGATTCCTTCTGGGAGTTGCTTGACTTGCAGTCCAAGGAAGAAGTTGAGCTCTCCCATCATGCTCATTTCAAACTTTGTCTTCATCAGTTCCCCGAACTCCTTGCACAACATGGGGTTTGTGGATCCAAAAATAATGTCGTCAACGTAAATCTGAATAAGTAGAATTTCAGACTTGCGTCGCTTGATGAAGAGGGTGGTGTCGATTTGCCCTTTAGTGAAGCCTGACTCGATCAGAAAGTCAGATAGCACCTCGTACCATGCTCGGGGTGCTTGCTTAAGTCCGTAAAGTGCCTTCTCGAGGAAGTACACATAGTCAGGGTGGGCTTGGCTTACGAATCCTTCAGGCTGTGCCACGTAGACTTCTTCTTTCAAGACGCCGTTGAGGAAGGCTGTCTTGACGTCCATCTGATACACCGTGAAGTCTTTGTGGGCTGCGAAGGCTAGGAAAATCCGAATTGCTTCGATTCGCGCTACGGGTGCGAAGGTCTCGTCGTAGTCGATTCCCTCTTGCTGGTTGTAGCCCTTCGCGACTAGCCTTGCCTTGTTGCGAATTACGACACCGTCTTCATCTTTCTTATTCTTGAATACCCACTTCGTACCGATAATCGTCTTTCCTTGAGGTCTCGGTACGAGTTTCCACACTTTCAGTCTTTCGAACTGATGGATTTCCTCTTGCATTGCGTTTACCCAGTCTGGGTCTTTTAGCGCGTCTCCAACTTTGCTCGGCTCAGCCTGGCTGAGAAAGCAGGCATATAGATTTTCATTTATTGTTGATGATCTTGTACTAACTCCTTGGTCTGGATTTCCAATAATTTGAGACGTCGGATGGGCTCGAGTCCACTTCCTTTGATGAGGGAGAGGTTGTTCTTGCTCGTCCTGTGCGGGTTCTTCACCTGTTGTCTCGGGAGTGCTGGAAATTTCGATCGGGGAGTGAGGCTCTATGTCTGGGGAAATGTCTTCATCGTCTTCTTCAGTTGAGGCTTCAGGGGAAATAGTGACTTCTATATGTGACGTTGAGGGAGATGCATCAGCTTCGTGTTGGCCTACGGGAGAAGCTGGTGCGTCACTATTTTGGGGTTGGTGAGGAGGTTGAGCTGATCGACGATCGTGGATGGCTAGATCTTCGAAAAGCAGCTCCCATGCGTCGTCGCTCTTGTGGGATGTCGATGCTACCTCCTCGAATGTAGGACTGGGCTGATCGTCTGTCAGCACTCTAATTAGTCCCGGTTCTGGCCTGATTTGGACAGAAGCGTTCGGTTGTAGTACGGGTCCTGAACTGATGTATTCAGAAGCCACTGGCGCTTCGTCGAAAGTAACGTTTATGCTTTCCATAACAGTCCTTCTTCTTTGAGATAGACTCTATAGGCCTTCGAAGTAGCCGAAAATCCAATGAACACTCCTTCGATGGCCTTCGGGTCGAGCTTCCCTCGATCAACTCGGTCATTAGCTACAAAGCACTTGCAGCCGAAAATCCGTAGATATTTGATGTTTGGGACCCTTTGGTTGATTAGCTCGTATGGAGTCTTCCCAAATCTCTTGTGAATGCTCGTTCGGTTTTGCGTGTAACACGCCGTGTTTACTGCCTCGGCCCATAGAAGTGTGGAAGTCCTGATTGAATTAGCATTGTCCGGGCTGCTTCGATAAGGGTCCGGTTCTTCCTTTCCACTACTCCATTTTGTTGAGGGGTTTTTGCGGCCGAGAACTGCTGAGAGATTCCTAACGAGGTGTAGAAGTCACTGAGGACCTTGTTCTTGAACTCAGTGCCATTATCTGTGCGGATCACTTGGATGTTGCTCTCAAGCAGGTTCTGAGTCGTCTTCACAAAAGAGATGATGATTTCAGGGGTCTCGTCCTTCGTTTTAAGATATCTCGTCCATGTGTACCTCGAGTAGTCATCTACAATGACTAATACGTATTTTCTTCCATTTATGCTTTGTATCCTCATTGGCCCGCATAAATCCATGTGTAGCAGCTCCAGTGGGCGAGAGGTCGAGGCCACGTGTTTTGATGAATGAGATGCCTTCTTCATCTTTCCCATTTCGCACGCCGAACATAGATGCTCTTTGTGGTACTTCAATGCTGGGAGTCCTGTGACTAGCTTATCTTTGTATAGTTTATTCAGCGTTTTGAAGTTGATATGGGACATCCGTCTGTGCCAAAGATCATTTTGCTGGTGTGATGCCTTTGTCATCAGACAGATGGCGGATGAAGGTCGAAGGGTCTTCAGATTGATTGTGTAGAGATTTGTCTTCCTCGTGCCTGTGAGGAGTTCCCTACCCTGCTCGTTGCTGATGGTGCATTCGTCAGACTGGAAGGTGACCGTCAGCCTTCTATCGCAGAACTGGCCAATGCTGAAGAGGTTGTGTCCAAGTCCTTCGACGAGCGAGACATCCCTGATTGTGAGGTTGTCATGGATGAGGTCTCCGTGTCCTATGATCGGAGCCGCGTGATTATTTCCGAAGCGCACGTTACCGCCAAAGCGGGCTTTGTAGTTGCTCAGCAGCTCTTTTCTCCCTGTCATGTGTGTGGAGCAACCTGAATCGAGATACCACACATGACAGATCTGCAAAAATAATCAAGAGAGGTCAGTAACCCGATAACGGTCGGGTTCCCCTTGGTTATTTTCGACACGCAAGCATAGATGAAATAGAGAATCAGCTAAGTAGTCTACTATGCTTGGACTTGTTTTGGGAACCCAAATCTGGCGTGTGCCTGATTTGGTCGTGATGGATTCGAGTTCCCTTTTTGTGACCCAAATTTGTTTCGTTTTGAGCGGTTGCGTTTTGATTTTGGGCACGTAATGCTTGGGCTCGGTTTTCTTCTTGTTTTTGCGAGATATTTGATCTGGCTTTTTCTCGAGCCTTGAAGCATTTTGTGGTCTCGCCTTTGGTTGGGGATTTGAGCTTGCAACCTTCTTGGCTTTTACTTCGGGGAAGTGTGCAAAGAGAGGGTTAGTTCGCGAGTTAGGTATAGAAATCAAAGTTCGCGACTTTGATGTGTGCCTTTTAGTTTGCGAGTCTAGTGTGTGTGTGTGGGTTTGCGAAATAAGTTGCCTGCTAAGTTTCGGGTCTGAAATCCTTTTCGACTTAGAAATAAAACTAGCAGCATTTTTCAACACATTAACACACTCAAGACGATTCTTACAAAACAAAAAGGGAGACATTTTAGTTTTCGTTTTCATTTGCTCCTTTTTGTGAACAGCAACGTCTCCTTTTGTCTCGTCTTGTCTTGCCCTCCACTTCACGCTCTTTTCCCAAGATGCTTTTCCTGTCGATGCAGAAGAGGTCTTGTTAGTGATCTTCGTGGTGCGACCTATAACCGGCTTATTTAATTCTTTATTCTTGAAGAGTTTTGTGTGTGACGTTGTCAAAATGAAGGAGTATGTGTAGGGATCGTGTGGGGTCTAGTGCTTATTTGATCCTTAAATGATGAAATTACTGCGAGTAAAATGTCTTTCTCTAGTTGAGAGAGTTGCTCGAGTGATTCCATCGATGCTCGTAATTTGAAATTTTCTTTATGCGAAAAAGGGATGTAAGCTCTAGGCAACGTTCCCATATGCTTCGAATTCTTCGGTGCTTCTTCAACGACCTTTTGAGAGGGCGGTGCACTAGCCTGGAGACAGTTATCAATCGAGGGTTTTTCCTTTGTCTTGTAACTTTCGTTCAGGCTAAGGTAATCGAACGGTTTTTCGGCCCGATCGCTCCCTTCTCCTGTCGTTGGTTCGCTTTTTGACGACTGAAAGAAGCGTATGAGCGATAGATCCAGATAACTATCATCGTAGCGAATGGGAGTTTTCTTGGCTTCAGGTATGATGGTCTTAACGAAGCCTAACCCCCCTCGTGGATTGTAGAACCTAGTATCTTTGGGCTGACTCAGAAACATGGTTCGTTCTAATACCTGTTCTGATAGCCCTCGTTTCGTGATAATGTCTTCTAGGCTCTTTATCTTAGCATATAGCCCAGCGCGTTCGCTATTCATCAGATTATACTCGCTAGTTTTATTTATTCGCTCATTCTCACTCTTCCTATAATTCGCCGTCAACTCTTCAAGTTTTTTATTTAGTTTAGCAATTTCCTCATCTCGACTAGCTACCCTAAGATTTGCAGCTTCTAATCGACAATTCAGGGAACCAATATCGCTTAGTCGATTAATGAGGGATGCACGGTTGTTAGCTAATTGGGCTTCTAGTTCTCTAATTCTATCATTATTGCTAGAAGTTTCGTTTCTATCGCATTCTAGGGTCGCTATCCTATTCATTAATTCACTAATTTTATCATTTGATTTTCCTAAGTCTTGTTCTGACGTACTCAAGCTATTTTCTAATCTTTCTACTTCTTCTAGGGTCATGGTTAGAATAGCTTGAGTTTTTGCTAATTTCTTTTCTAAAGACTTAGTATTTTTACGTTCTTTACTTAGGACCTCTATTTTATTTTGTAGATTTAAAAGCATACTCTCGTTGAAAGAATATACCTCCTCGCCGTTGCACGATTTGTCTACCTCGTTCGTGCTGGTGCTGGTGCTAGCTTCCGACTGCTCCTCCTCGTCTGATCCGTCTCCTTCCAGCCGTGCCATCAGGGCAAGGTTCTCGGGCTCACTTTCCGTGGAGTCCTCGAGCCAGTGGTCCTGCTCGGCCACTAGTGCTTTGCCTTGATTCTTCTGCCTGATCAACTGCAGCTTCCTGAGATAATACTCTTCGTCCTTCTTTTTCTTCGGAAGGGGACAGTCATTGGCAAAGTGCCCTGGTTTGCCACAGTTGTAGCATTTTCTTGGTTCGGCTGGGGCCTTGGTTTCAGCTGGCTGAAATGGTCGGGTCTGAGGATTGGGTCCTGACGAGATCCTTTGTCTGTTGGACGAGGATGATGATTTCTTGAAGAACTTTTTGTTCATCATCTTCGTTACCAGAGCCAAGTGCTTCTGGAGCTCCTTCATCTCCGGATCGGAGTCCGAGCCTGAGTCATCTTCGGAGGTGGAGGGGCTCGGGATCTTGACGGCTTTGCCTTTACTCAGCTTTGCGCTCTTCTTGTCCGTCACTAAGGCTAGTGAGTCGGCCACAGCCTTATTCTTCTGCTCCTCCACCCCCTCGTTTACGTCATCTGAATGCTGCTCGAGGCTCTCGTAGATGCTGTGGATGTCAATTTCATCGAGGTCCTTGTTCTGCCTGAAATTTGTGGCAATCTTCTTCCACTCAGGCTGTAATGATGTAAGGAATCTTACATTTAGCTCCAAGTTGGACTTCATGATGCTGATCTTCCGCAGCTCATTGGTTTGGATCATAAACCTACGATAGGTTTCACCAATTGGCTCGCCCTGTCGAGCCTTGAAGGAGTCGTAAGCCGCCAGTGTGTTGGCTTTCTTGGCTCTTAAACCGATATCAGTGCCCTGCATCAATTTAGAGATCTCGTCGAACATTTCCTTGGCAGTCTGGAAGCTATCTACCTGAATGTAGATTTCATTTGGCATGGCTTGTAGGAGGTAGGTCTTAGACATGAGGTCTGCCCTAACGCTTCGTCTCTCAAAATCAGTGTAGTCGGCTGGAGACTTGGGTACTATCTGTGGAAGGACGGGAGGAGTCACGGTGTTGTCCCCGGGGAGTGTGGTCGTAAATGTTTCGGGGCCGCTTTGGAGTGATCGGATCATTTCCTCTCCGTTGTCTTTGATCTCCAGGAAGTTAAAGAATCTGTTCTTCCAGATAGAGAACTCGCCTCTTCGCAGCACTGGTGGTCTGACGTCGCTTCCCATGGCGAGTGTGTCCATCCTATATTAGATGTGGGTGATCTTTAAACGTGTGTGGAACTTTGAAGTGTTGAAACTTGAAGTTAGTGAGGTTCGCGAACTGTAGCTGGATTCGTGAAATCGAAGGGTTCGCGAACTTGAGCTGGATTCGTGAAGTCGAAGGGTTCGCGAACTTGAGCTGGATAAGTGAAATCGAAGGGTTCGTGAAATGGCTGGTTCGCGAATTGAAGACCGGTTCGTGATCTACTTTGGCGAAGTGAGATCACGGGTTGGCTAATTGATTCGCGAAGCTGAACTGACGGTTGGCGAATCGAAAGATCGCGGATGAAGCGGGGTTCGTGAAGTGGCCTGAGCTTCGTGATCCTTGTTCGCGTGTTGAGGTTCGCGGATGTAGCGGAACACTTCGCGAATTGAAGTTCGCGAGAGTGGCGGTTCGCAAAGCAGAGAGGTTCGCGAATTCTTTGTCTGTTCCGCGAATGATGAACAGGATGAAGATCTTCAAGCTGAAACCCAGAAAAATCCGAAAATCTTGCTGTAAATGCCCAAAATCTGCCCAGAAATGTTTTTTGCTGGAAAAGTTCCCCAAAACCAGAAAAAGGCCGAGAAACCCCAAAAACAGCTCAGAAAAGGCAGAAAAACAGCCAAAGTAGCTCAAAAAAGCCTAAACAAAGTGACGAAAATAGCTCAAAAAACTCCAAAAATGGCTTCAAAGTTCCCTCACGCTTGCTCTGATACCACTTGTAAGTCCCTTTTCATCTAATATAATGCAAGCAACAAAGAAAGCAACCTAGAATGATTTTAGCTTGAGAGTATTTAGGTTAGCTTGTTCAAGGAGGCACAATACTTGCAAGGAGGAACACATTGAAACTAGGGCTTGGTGGGTCTTTATATACCACATTAGTTGGTATATTAAAGCCCATCAAGCCCAAAACCTAATTAGCCCAAACAACTAATACTTATAATAAAGTAAATTACAAACCCAAATAACATCTAAACCAAAGACCTAAATACACTAAAGACGGAAGCATCTAAAATATAAAGAACACAATAAATGATCCTAACAGAAGGAAGTCCTGCCGTTGCAACATCAAAGCAACAACGGTTTCAGGCCATCGTCTACGAGCATAGCTCCTAGATCGATGTTAACGGGAAGTCTTCGTGACCCCGGTTTCTTACACGACGGATTGCCTTTGTGGCTCCGTCTGGTTATTACCATCACCGACCTGTCGTTTGTGTCCTCCTAATCTTCCTACACAAGCATGCCGATCTCGTTAACACGAATCGCCATGAGGGGGAGAAGGGGACACACATAAACAAACAGGTCAGACCACCCACCAATCTCCGCCGCGCTCACCACTCTGAAGTCGGGCTCCCCTGCACTTGAATGGAACATTCCAAAGGAGCCTAACACCCCACGCATACCTTCTTCCGGAGCCAGACAAGCTTCCTCGAGGCCGAACCAGACAACTTCCTTCGAAGAAGACGAATCCGGTGCCGAGAAGAAGAAGATTGGAGAAGACTTGACGACTGCCTTAGTGGCTACGTCAGGTTATTACCTAACCTGAGTTCCTACCAACGCCATCCTCATGTCCCGACGACGTGATCTTCTTGCCAAAGATAATGCCTCATTTTGACCCATCGCATGGCGATCTCCCCAACTCGATCTTCATGAGGGGGAGTAGTACTAAATCAAAATGGGAGCAACACCACGACGAAAGTGCAAGATAGATCAGAAACGCTAGATCCTCAAGCGTCGTCAAAGAATCAAGCGAACACCATGGACTTTTGATGACCTTGCCAGTTTGCTTCTCCACTAACGCCTTATACTCTTTGAACATTTCAAGAGCTTCGGACTTTTGTCTCATCAAATAGACAGTCCCGTAGCGGGACTGATCGTCCGTAAACGTAATGAAGTAGCGGCAATTACCTCGAGCCGTCACTCTAAACTGTCCGCATACATCAGTGTGGATCAAACCCAACACTTTGTGGCCCTATTAAAAGTCCCTGTGAAGGGTGACTTGGTCATTTTGCCTAGGATGCAAGAATGACAAGTTGGGATCGGGCCAGACTTAGCTATGCGAATCAGACCGTCCTTTTCCATCTTGTCAATCTTTGCTTCCCCAGCGTGACCTAGTCGAAGGTGCCATATGTATCGTTCGTTCGACCCCGTCGACGAGTTGGTAATTGCATTTACAATTTCCACCTTATCTCTTAGGTTGACGTAATATTAACCATTTATTAACGTCGCATTTCCAACGTTTTCATTTCTAAAATAAATATGGCAAACATTATCAATAAATCGAAATTCATAACCAAGTCTACTCAAAACAGGAATCGAAATAATGTTCTTAAGCCCCTTGGGCAAAACCAAAACATCAGAAAGTACTAAACTATGCAAAGATGATAAAAGCAAAGTCTTCAATCCCACGTGCGTCGCTGCAACACTATGTCCGCTGCCAACGTTGATCGAGACCTCACCAGCTCGAAGCTTCCTACTTCGTTCCAGACCCTGAAGCGTCAGAAGACGCCTTCAGCTTAGGACAATCGCGCTTCCAATGACCCAGCTGCTGGCAATGGAGGCACTTGTCAGTGGGATTCGCGCCCGACTTCACAGCCTTCTTGGATTTCGCCTTCTTGGCGATTCTACCCTTTGGCCCGCTATGCTTGCTCGGCTTCTTCTTCGACCCCTTGGACCGAGTAGTCGCAACAAGCGCCACCTCCTTGCCCTTACCCTTATCGCTGCGATACTGAGTACTGGCTGCAACCAACTGATTGATCAGGTCAGGTATCGAATACTCCCGATTGTTCAGGTTGCAGTTCACCAAGAACTGGTGGAAGGACTGTTATGAATATTTTATTGTGTTCAATTAATTATAATTATCTTTGTTGTATATTTATAAAGATTCTCTTTATAAGAGGCTTAGTGTAATTGGGCTTTGTTAGGGGGCCCAAGTATTATATACCAACTTGTGGTATAAATACTAAAACCCTAACACATAATAAAGTGTGTATTGTGTGAAAACTATTTAGAGAGATAAGCTTCTAGAGAGAAGGAGCCACCCAAGCCCCTCAAGAACACACAACACCCCACGAGCTTCGATTCTTCCCATCTAATCGTGGTAAACTCGTTTTAATCTTTGTTTAGTTGGATATTCTAGGCCTTATAAGGACGGTGGGAGGGACTGTAGTATGACGTCAATCTTCACCTCGTGAGGCAAACCAAACGCCAGCGCATCCAATCGCTCCATGTACTCATTCAGATTCAGTAAATGAGCATGGACATCACCACCCTCTGCGAGCTTTGTGTTGAAGAGACTATGCGTGATGGCGTAGCGAGCGCTCCTAGACGACTCACCATAAAGACCAGCTAAATGCACCTGTATCTCTTTAACACTCATGAACTCATGCTGACGCTGCAGCTCTGGGCTCATAGCCGATAGCATGTAGGAGTGGACCTTGCCAGCATCGTCAACCCACTTATCGTGGAACTGCAGGTCTTGCTCTGTCGAACCAGCATTGGGAGTCAAAGGCTCCTCGATGTACAAGACATACTCCAATTTTTCCAATCTGAGGACGATCCTCCGATTTCTTAGCCAATCAACATAGTTTGGTCCCATCAAACAATGTTTTTTCAAAAGTACGGATAATGGGTTTGTCATCGTATAAATAGAGAAGAAAATAAACTGCAGAAAGAAAAACAGATAGTTAGGATTTGAAGTGTTTAATCAGACTAAAATAGGACTTTAATTTTTCGTCTGACTCCCACTATTTTTCTCAAAATCTTGTCTCCCGTTAGGAATTTCGGAAACCTCGTTGAGTAGTTTCATAGTGGCGTTGATTTACCCGCACTGAATCAAACTAGCCTCAACTTAACAGTTTATTGGTATATTCGATCAGCCAGGCTCGTGTCCCACACGATTCTGTCACACAGAAGGTTCAACGAATTTGTCTCAGTCAAGGTCCCTCGGCCTGTAACTCAGACGTCTTGGGAATGACTGTACAAGTGCTACCTATCAACGTCCTGCTAACCTTCCACTTTTGAGTGAACTTCGCCTCCGTAGGATAACACTTTGCGGGAGGACGAAGAGTGGTCGGTGAGCGCCATTATAAAAAATGCATCCAAAACCGTTCACGTCAAAGGCGAGGATTTTAGCGCCGTAACTTGGTCAACCGAAACCGTACCCCTAAGTCGTAACGTTTTTGGACTTGATAGAAGACAGGAGCCCCGCCCTTTACTCACTTGATATTTTAAAGTCTAACTTCGAGAGAATCCTCACAGATAAGAACAAGCACATTATGCACGATATCACGTTTGAAACCAACACGCACATAATAGACTTTAATAGTAAACCTAGTTTCAACCTATTAAAGTAAAAGTGAAAGATCGGGGATATTTCTAGTTCTATCCTATTTGTACAATAAGTAAAACTCTAAGTCTTCGGACTCGTCTCGAACGGACACCTCGGCCACCGTCTTGTTCGTTCGTCTCGTCTCGATCGTCTCTCGTTCGGACGTCATTCCTGTACTACTATAGCCTATGACGGGGGGATCTTTCCCTAAAAAAACAAAGCCCGTCTTTCTAGAAAAACTGTAAAGTACAACCCGGGGGGGACCTTGTCACCCTTAACATATCACCCGGTAAAAAACAGAACCTAATCCCCAATCAATCACCACGTAATTCATATATTACATGCATCACGACAATTTTACACAGATCCGAGCCTAAATCCACATTGGGCTTTCATCAGATTTGGGCCAAGCCCATTGGGCTTCGAGGCTTAACCACGCAACCCTAGTTGCGACCGAGCCGGCACCGCCCACGCGCCCCACCAAGTGCCGAATACCACTGTTGGGAATCCCCGAAGGGGCCCGATGTGGCACCCCACCGTCTACTACCCATTTACGATACTAGCTTACGTGACTATCGATACTATAGAATGCAAAGCATGCGCAAATGCGTATAAATTTTTATTTTTATTTTTTTATTTTTATATATGAAAACCATCCCATACAAGCCAAAATCATAGTTGGGATCCTAATTACATACGAGTTGTACAATAACGCAGCAAGGTAAACTCTAGCACCCGCCACACAGGTCGCATCCATGTACACACCACCCTCAAAAGTCGCTGGAAGCTTCCAAAAGACTAGCCTTGCCAACAAGGCGATCACATATCGTGGTCGCCCACACCTACAACATATAACATAAGGGTTGAGCTATAAAGCCCAGTAAGTAGGAATATGCAATGTCGTGAACGTGTAACCCCCGCAAAGGCATCCGCGCCAATGCATCTCTACCCTTGTGGAATTAAACTAAATCTCTTATCTCTCAGGGCCCTCGGCTAACTTGCTATGCACCATAAAGAGCTCTCATCCAATACGGATAATTATGACAGTGACCCACGCTGGGTAGCCTACGCCAGGTTTCCCTGGGTCGCCCCGTCCCAGGTCGTCCCCTCTGTCATGCGGTAGCCTACGCTGGTAGCCCATGCTGGTAGCCTACGCTAGGGTTTCCCCCTAGGTCGCTCCTTCCCAGGTCGTTCCTTACCGCTAATAGGGCCGTTGCGTACTCCAGTTAGCCTACGCTAGCATAGCTAGGTCGCTCCTTCCTGGGTCGCTCCTCCTGCCTCAACTGCGAGTCGACATCAAATGCCCACATCGGCAAATATCATTCGCCCTCAGGCGATACGTACCATGCATACTCATCCCCCGTAAATCCCCAAATGTATCGTGCATGCACATGATTATACCACAGGAGTAATATTGAAAATACTTCCCAGTTAGGCACATGCCAAATGATTCACATAACAGTATAGACACCAAAGCACATAGTCACGTAAGTCAATCACTTATAATACCTTTATGTGTTGTAGTTGAAATTCCCACTTACCTGGTGTCCTTGATTAATTATCCTAACAGTCCTGTGAATCTCCTAATTTTCGTCCCTTAAACATGAAAATATTATTATGTCAATGTATTAGTTAAGTTAAATAGTTATAAAAGTTTTCGAATTACCTAAATGTTAAAAACAATGCATTTATATTGAAAATATGCAAGTTTCGAAATTTCATTCGAAAATCAATTAGTTTTTTTTTTTTTTTTTTTTTTTTTTTTTTTAAATCCTTCCAGGCCCGCGAAAAGCCCGATCTCTCTCTCACATTTTTCTACCTGCGAAAATCCTCAAACCTGCGAAAATAGTTTTCGGCCCGAAACTCGTCTCACGTTCGAAAATAATGCTGGCCCGCGAAAATAGTTTTCGGCCCAAAACTTGTCTCCTGTTCGAAAATTAATTTGGCCCGCGAAAATAGTTTTCGGCCCGGGATTTGTCTCACAATTTCCACCCGCGAAAACCCTTAGGCCCGCGAAAAATAATTTTCGGCCCGGGGTTTGTCTCTCACGACTTCCATCCGCGAAAACCCTCAGGCCCGCGAAAAATAGTTTTCGGCCCGAGGTTGCGAAAACTTTACTTTTGAAAATTTCTTTCGAAAACTAATGTTTGCGAAAAACACCTATTCGTTCGAAAAATATCTAAACCTTCATTCAAAATATTATTTCTTCAGAATATGATGAGCATCATAAGAACTTTAAAACATGCTCAAGTCTTTCGAAAATCAAAACCTATATATAAAACATGAACACATGAAATATTCATGCTTGTTAATACTTAGAACATGCTAAATCATAGCTAAAAACATTAAAATCATATTAAGAATTTATACCTTTCCCAAGCTTAAAGATGATCAGTGTTCGTACTCTTTTTCTCCTTATTCTTAGTTTCGAAAGTTTGCAAAAATGAATGATTTTCTTTCTTCTTAATTCTTATCTTATGTTTGCGTGTGATGGTAAACAAATGACAAGGACCTAGCTAATACTTATCTCAACCTATGTAATATATTATTTTATTGTTTTATTCACTTTCCTCCCATGCTAAGTTTTAAAGCTATGTTTTTGAAACTATGTTTTCGAAAACTATATATTTTCGAAACTATGTTTCGAAAATCCTAAGTTCGAAAATCTCCTTTCGAAAATTTTATGTTTTCGCAACCTATATTCTTTCGAAAATCCTATACTTCAAAATCTTAATCTTCGAAATCTCCCATCTTTCGAAAATCACATATACACATACACATATTATGCATGCAAATTTATTGGCCAACTTATGTGCGGAACTCGGGTATTACATCCTCTCCCCCTTAAAAGAATTTCGCCCCCGAAATTATGCCGGTTGGAATAATTCGGGGTAGCGGCTTCTCATATCGTCTTCTCGTTCCCAAGTAGCTTCTTCTGTCGATTGGTTCTGCCACAACACTTTAACTAAGGAAATATCCTTATTTCGAAGTCATTTCACTTCGTGCATCAGAATCTCCACTGGTCTTTCGTCGTAGCTCAAATTTGGCTTGAGTTGTTGGTGAAGAAATTCGTTTCTTAATATATGATTTGAGTCTGCGACATACTTTCGTAGCGTTGATATGTGGAAGACATCATGGACTTGTGATAGTGAGGCTGGTAATTCTAACTGATATGCTACCTCGCCGACTCTTTTAAGTATTCTGAACGGGCCAATGTATCTCGGACTTAACTTTCCCTTTCGCCCGAATCGTTTTACGCCTTTCATCGGGGATATCTTTAAGAATACCCAATCGTCCACTTTGAATTCTAACGGTCTCCGTCGTTGATCCGCATAGCTCTTCTGTCTACTTTGTGCCATTCGCATTCTTTCTCGAATTTTCGCTATGGCTTCGGTCATTTCTCGGACCATATCGGGACCCAATATTGCTTGTTCACCAACCTCGTCCCAATGTATTGGAGATCTGCATTTGCGTCCGTACAAAGCTTCATACGGGGCCATTTCAATCGTTGCGTGATAACTATTGTTGTAGGAGAACTCGATCAATGGAAGGTATTTGCTCCAATTCCCTTTGAAATAAAGAACACATGCCCGCAACATATCTTCCAGGGTTTGGATGGTTCGTTCTGACTGTCCATCCGTTTGAGGATGATAAGCCGTACTAAATGAAAGTTTAGTCCCCATAGCCTTCTGCAGGCTCATCCAAAACTTGGACAGGAACCTCGAGTCTCGATCTGAAATGATTGAAGATGGAATCCCGTGGAGTCGAACTATTTCTTGGATGTACAGTTCAGCGTATCGGTCCAAGGGAAAAGTCGAGCTGATGGGTAGAAAATGGGCAGACTTTGTCAATCGATCGACGATTACCCAAACAGCGTCGTGGCCTTTCACAGTCTTCGGCAAACCGACAACGAAGTCCATCGTAATGTGGTCCCATTTCCATACAGGTATTGGTAGTGGTTGCAACGTTCCTGCCGGTCGTTGGTGCTCCGCTTTGATTTGGTTGCAGGTCAGACACCGATTTACGAACGTCGCAATGTCTTTCTTCATTCCTGGCCACCAATAGTTCGTCCGTAGATCTCTATACATTTTTGTAGCTCCTGGGTGCACTGAATATGTAGTAGCGTGTGCTTCCGTCATTACAGTTCGTCGTAGTTCCTCGTCATTAGGCACGTATACACGGTTCTTGTTGTATAAACTTCCATCTTCGTGTATATAAAGGTCAGCTGAGGTTTGTTCCGTCTGTGCGCCTTTGATTTTCAGGTAGAATTTATCTTTTCTTGCGCCTTTCTGATTTGTTCCAATAAAGTAGGTTGAAGGGTCAGTGCTGCCAATTTTGTTTCGACTTCGCCCAAATGTACTATCTCCACCTCAAATCGTTGTAACTCAGTAGTTACGGCTTTTCGGCTTAGCGCATCAGCAACTACATTCGCTTTGCCTGGGTGGTAATTGATTACGCAGTCGTAATCCTTGACAAGTTCCAGCCAACGTCGCTGCCTCATATTCAGTTCTTTTTGGGTGAAGAAATATTTCAGGCTCTTGTGGTCTGTGTAAATTTCGCATCGTTCCCCGTATAGATAATGCCGCCAAATCTTCAGAGCGAAAACCACTGCGGCAAGTTCCAAGTCATGTGTCGGGTAGTTCTTTTCGTATTCCTTCAATTGGCGAGAAGCATATGCTATCACCTTCCCGTTTTGCATTAGCACACATCCTAGGCCATTCTTCGAAGCATCGCTGTAAACTGAAAATCCTTCTGTCCCTGATGGTATTGTAAGGACTGGGGCCGAGGTGAGTCGTCTTTTCAATTCTTGGAAATTTTGCTCGCACGATTCGTTCCAATGAAAAGGAGTGTTCTTCTTTGTTAGCTTCGTTAATGTTGAGGCGATCTTCGAGAAGTCTTCGATGAATTTTCTGTAATACCCTGCCAGGCCAAGAAAGCTACGTACTTCCGTTACGTTGGTTGGTTGAGGCCAATTATTAATAGCCTCGATCTTGCTTGGATCTACTGAGATCCCAGCTCCCGAGATGACGTGCCCAAGAAATGCGATTTGTTTCAACCAAAACTCGCATTTCTTGAATTTAGCAACAACTGTTCCTCTCGTAATATCTCAAGGACGACTTTCAAATGTTGTTCATGCTCCTCCTTTGTCTTAGAATAGATTAGAATGTCATCGATAAATATGATGACACACTTGTCCAAAAATGACTTGAACACGCGATTCATCATGTCCATAAATGTTGCTGGCGCATTAGTTAGCCCGAAAGGCATAACTAAGAATTCATAGTGTCCGTACCTCGTACTAAAGGCGGTCTTTGGAATGTCTTCTTCTCGAATTTTCAACTGGTGATAGCCTGATCGCAGATCTATCTTTGAAAACACCGTCGCGCCTTGCAATTGGTCAAATAGGTCGTCAATCCTCGGCAGAGGGTACTTGTTCTTTATGGTGATTTTGTTTAGTTCCCTAAAATCAATACACAATCGCATCGATCCGTCTTTCTTTCGCACGAATAGAACTGGCGCTCCCCAGGGAGAAAAGCTTGGCTGAATGAATCCCTTCTGTAATAATTCTTCCAGTTGTTCCTTTAGTTCTTTCAACTCCGTTGGAGCTAATCGATAAGGAGCCTTTGAGATTGGTGCCGCTTCAGGTATCAGGTCAATGGTAAATTGAATTTCACGATCCGGAGGAAGTCCTGGTAAGTCTTCAGGAAAGACATCAGGAAATTTTCGCACTACTGGAACCTCTTCTAGCCTTGGAAACGAGCGTTCCGCCGATGTTATAGCGGAAACAAGGTAGGCTTCACATCCTGCCTTGATCAAACGTTGCGCCTTCAATGCTGATATCATGGAAATATTTCCGCCTTTATTCATTCCTGTGAAAGTAAAGGGTTCGGCTTCTTCTATATTGAACGTAACTTTCTTTCGGTTGCAATCGATAACCGCTCCGTACTTCGATAACCAGTCCATTTCAAGAATCACTTCGTAGTCGTTCATTGGAATGACTATCAGATCTACGGGCAGTTCTCTATCGTGGATTAATACCGGGCAGTTTCGCAAAACTAAATTGGTTCGAGTTGCAGCTCCATACGGAATAATTACGTTATATTCACATTCGGATTGTTGAGGTGAAATCCTGAGTCTCCCCACGTAATTGGATGATGCAAATGAATGCGTGACTCCTGAGTCTACTAAAATACATGTCGGGATTTGATGGATAAGTAGGATACCTGCCACCACTGATGGGTTGTTCTCCGCCTCTTCTGAAGTTAGGGTGTAACCTCGTGCTGCCATGGTTGGTGATCTGGTCTGTCCTGTAGCTTGGCTCCCAGATGTGTTTTCTGGGCATTGTCTTGCAAAGTGTCCAGGCTTCCCACATTTGAAGCAGTTATTAGTCTGTGGAAAGCAGTTGCCGTAATGTCGTTTCCCACACCTCGGGCAGTTTGGAATTGGTGCGGGAAACCTTGCCTGCGTCGGGTTTGGTGGAGATTGTCCAGGCCTGTTCTGAAAGTTTGGCCTCGCACCTTTCGAGACAAATTGTCGCTTTTGATTCCCTCCGCTCCACTTTGTTCCTTGTACAAACTTCCGTTTCGCCTCCTGCGCCCGGATGATTCTAGTTTCAGCCTGTTCGGCCACCAATGCTCGCTCTGCGACTTGTGCATATGTAGCTCCTTGAAGTCCAGCCATGTTTACATCACGATATAACTCTGGCTTCAGGCCCTCAAGGAATCGTTCAATTTTCAGCGCGTCCGTACTCACCATGTGAGTCGCAAACCTCGATAATTGCTCAAATTTTCTGATATACTCAGCCACCGTTATCGTCCCCTATCTGAGATTGATGAATTCGTTCATGCGCTGGGCTCGCACCGGGGCAGTGAAATATTTGCTTCTGAACAGCTCCTTGAAGCGTTCCCAAGGCATAGTAATAGGGTTCTCGATCGCCAAAATAGTATCCCACCAATGTCCCGCACCTCCTCGCAACAGAAAGGCGGCACAAAGCACTTTCTCTTCCTCGGGAATTCGGCTATACTGAAACATGCTTTCAAGAGTCCTTAGCCAATCTTCGGCAAACGCTGGGTCGTTTGCGTCTTCGAAAGTTGGGGGATTGAGTTTGCGAAACCTCTCCCACTATTTCAATTCGTTCTGCCTGAGAAGTTCTGCTGCTTTGTTGTCCCTCAATATTTCGTTGCTGAATTAATTCTTGAATCTGGGCGGATTGCTGACGGACTAACTCTGTGAGTTGGAGGATAGCCGTGTCGCGATTATCGATAGGTGTTGCGGGTTCCTTGCCTCTATCAGCATTCCCACTACTTTCACCTCGCGTTCTTACCATTTTCTCTCTTACCCTAATAGTTCCGAAGGCCAATAAATTCGTTCAACACAAGAAATTCACAAGAATATAAAACTTACTAGAAAGGCCGCTTCCACGCTTTTGAGTGTGTGTACATGAACAGTCTACAGAACCTGCAGCCGAAGCTCTAATACCACCCTGTGGCACCCCACCGTCTACTACCCATTTACGATACTAGCTTACGTGACTATCGATACTATAGAATGCAAAGCATGCGCAAATGCGTATAAATTTTTATTTTTATTTTTTTATTTTTATATATGAAAACCATCCCATACAAGCCAAAATCATAGTTGGGATCCTAATTACATACGAGTTGTACAATAACGCAGCAAGGTAAACTCTAGCACCCGCCACACAGGTCGCATCCATGTACACACCACCCTCAAAAGTCGCTGGAAGCTTCCAAAAGACTAGCCTTGCCAACAAGGCGATCACATGTCGTGGTCGCCCACACCTACAACATATAACATAAGGGATGAGCTATAAAGCCCAGTAAGTAGGAATATGCAATGTCGTGAACGTGTAACCCCCGCAAAGGCATCCGCGCCAATGCATCTCTACCCTTGTGGAATTAAACTAAATCTCTTATCTCTCAGGGCCCTCGGCTTACTTGCTATGCACCATAAAGAGCTCTCATCCAATACGGATAATTATGACAGTGACCCACGCTGGGTAGCCTACGCCAGGTTTCCCTGGGTCGCCCCGTCCCAGGTCGTCCCCTCTGTCATGCGGTAGCCTACGCTGGTAGCCCACGCTGGTAGCCTACGCTAGGGTTTCCCCCATAGGTCGCTCCTTCCCAGGTCGCTCCTTCCAGGTCGTTCCTTACCGCTAATAGGGCCGTTGCGTACTCCAGTTAGCCGACGCTAGCATAGCTAGGTCGCTCCTTCCTGGGTCGCTCCTCCTGCCTCAACAATATATAAAATATCCGACGACGCACCACGCCGTCATGGTGCCATAGAAGTAGCCCTGACTCAACTGCGAGTCGACATCAAATGCCCACATCGGTAAATATCATTCGCCCTCAGGCGATACGTACCATGCATACTCATCCCCCGTAAATCCCCAAATGTATCGTGCATGCACATGATTATACCACATGAGTAATATTGAAAATACTTACCAGTTAGGCACATGCCAAATGATTCACATAACAGTATAGACACCAAAGCACATAGTCACGTAAGTCAATCACTTATAATACCTTTATGTGTTGTAGTTGAAATTTCCACTTACCTGGTGTCCTTGATTAATTATCCTAACAGTCCTGTGAATCTCCTAATTTTCGTCCCTTAAACATGAAAATATTATTATGTCAATGCATTAGTTAAGTAAAATAGTTATAAAAGTTTTCGAATTACCTAAATGTTAAAAACAATGCATTTATATTGAAAATATGCAAGTTTCGAAATTTCATTCGAAAATCAATTAGTTTTTTTTTTTTTTTTTTTTTTTTTTTTTTTTTAAATCCTTCCAGGCCCGCGAAAAGCCCGATCTCTCTCTCACATTTTTCTACCTGCGAAAATCCTCAAACCTGCGAAAATAGTTTTCGGCCCGAAACTCGTCTCACGTTCGAAAATAATTCTGGCCCGCGAAAATAGTTTTCGGCCCAAAACTTGTCTCCTGTTCGAAAATTAATTTGGCCCGCGAAAATAGTTTTCGGCCCGGGATTTGTCTCACAATTTCCACCCGCGAAAACCCTTAGGCCCGCGAAAAATAATTTTCGGCCCGGGGTTTGTCTCTCACGACTTCCATCCGCGAAAACCCTCAGGCCCGCGAAAAATAGTTTTCGGCCCGGGGTTTGTCTCTCATGACTTCCATCCGCGAAAACCCTCAGGCCCGCGAAAAATAGTTTTCGGCCCGGGGTTGCGAAAACTTTACTTTTGAAAATTTCTTTCGAAAACTAATGTATGCGAAAAACACCTATTCGTTCGAAAAATATCTAAACCTTCGATCAAAATTATTTCTTCAGAATATGATGAGCATCATAAGAACTTTAAAACATGCTCAAGTCTTTCGAAAATCAAAACCTATATATAAAACATGAACACATGAAATATTCATGCTTGTTAATACTTAGAACATGCTAAATCATAGCTAAAAACATAAAAATCATATTAAAGAATTTATACCTTTCCCAAGCTTAAAGATGATCACTGTTCGTACTCTTTTCTCCTCCTTATTCTTAGTTTCGAAAGTTTGCTAAAATGAATGATTTTCTTTCTCTTAATTTTTATCTTATGTTTGCATGTGATGGTAAACAAATGACAAGGACCTAGCTAATACTTATCTCAACCTATGTAATATATTATTTTATTGTTTTATTCACTTTCCTCCCATGCTAAGTTTTAAAGCTATGTTTTTGAAACTATGTTTTCGAAAACTATATATTTTCGAAACTATGTTTCGAAAATCCTAAGTTCGAAAATCTCCTTTCGAAAATTTTAAGTTTTCGCAACCTATATTCTTTCGAAAATCCTATACTTCAAAATCTTAATCTTCGAAATCTCCCATCTTTCGAAAATCACATATACAGATACACATATTATGCATGCAAATTTATTGGCCAACTTATGTGCGGAACTCGGGTATTACACCCGAGGCCCTCGTTCCTTGAACGGCGGAATTTAAAAACTTTTGGGATTCCTGTCTTTCCCTTGGACTGCTCAGTAATAACACGAGAACGTAAACACGAATAGAAAAGGGTTTTACAGCCATTATACCTTGACGAATACAAGAAGATGGCGAGCTTCGAACCCTTCAAATCCCCGGGATGTAGTATCCCTCTCCTAGCACCTTTACGCGCACGAACGGGGCAAGAGCGTCACGCCGGCACCACACTCACGTCGCAGCCGTACCTTGCTTGAGACGGCTAGGCCAAGGTTCGGCAGCACCTCCTTATCACGCGCACGTCACACGCCGAGAGAGAAAGAGGGAGAGAGACGAGAACGAGAGAGATGAGAGAGGGAGGAGAAAAAGCGTTTAGGGTTTTCTCTTTTGCCTTCACAATGACTTAGGGTTTATTTCAAAATGCAAAATCCCCTTTTATACCCTAGGGCTTGGCCGAATTTTCAAGTGAAGTGGGAGAAAAATTCTCACCCACTTAAGCATACCAAGTCACTTGTTGACTTGGTCTTTCTCTTTTGAATTTAAATTCAAAATTCAAATTCAAATTAAATATTAAATAAATTAATATTTATTCTATATTTAGTATATTTAAATATATTATATCCTATAAATATTTAAATTAATTTCGAAATTAATCTAATATAAAAATCGAAAACTATATATATATCCAATATATATATTTTATTTAATCCCAAATTAAATATTATTATTTTTCTAAAACAATAATAAAGATTTAAATCACATTTAAATCATATACTAAATATTAAATATCCAATATAATATTTCCAAAATATTTCGTGAGGTGAAAAGACCATTTTGCCCCTCACGCGATTTTACTAAATTTTCTGCCATTTAGGGTTTCGGCCAAGCCCCAAACCCTAATCTCTCAATCCAGGCCCCAGCCTGCTCTATTCTCATATTGACGTTGTGTCAGTTGCCCTTTTTAAGCCCGACCCTCTTGGTTCGTCTCAACCGGCTCTGGGAGGTATCCAGGAGTTCGGTATTCACCTAGCCAGCCCCGTGGTACCGAACCGATCCCGAGTTGAGTACGAATAGGTATTATTCACGAACCGACTATAGATTATCGTACTACGTATAAACCCTTTACGTTTGTCCCGGTCGAGTGAAAGTCACGCGTAGTCGAACTTACAGGACTCGATGCTATGATGTTCGTGTCGGTGACATTTACCAAAACTGCCCTCCACGACACTCTTGAGTCAGTTAACCTTGAAAACTGCATAGGACGTTAACCTTGAATTTAATCAAGGCCGTAAATCCCGCTCAGCGGTATAACCGGCAATCACGTCGAAAAGTCAAGACCGCATTTCGCCGCTTACCCTTGATTCATGCAATCTGGGCCTAGCAAACTAGTGACAAATCAAGACCTTAAGACCAACCCCGGGTTAAACCCTTTCGGTCTAAGGTTCACGTAGACTACTATAGTCAATCGATCGATCAGCGACTTTACCAGCGTGTGATCGTTCGATTACGAGTCAGTGTCCAAATACAGACAATCCCTTGATTCGTCTTGTATCAATGTCACGAGCTCCCACTTCCCAAGTGAATGGTTGACACAACCATTTTGGACCCGTCGACAAACAAGTCGTACTCGTCATCCAGTCACCCAACTGGAGACTAAGACTTGTGGACTTAATTTAATAGTACAGTATGTCAGCTTACTGGTGCCCCTTCTCTGTCCCCACAGAATCAGTAACTGAACTGTAAATATTGGGGTTTTATTAATTCGTCTTATTACCGACTGCAAGGTTATTTATTTAGACGAAATAATAATCTGCCTTTGTATGTTTGTCATGCTAATTTCGACAATACACAAACAATAATAATTTCATTATCAAATAATTCAAGTACAATTGTTAAACACATCAAAATTACACTAATGCCCTCGTACTATCTAATCCTCGTACGGCATCTAGGGCATAAACCTCAACACTTTGATGTCAGGGTACGCCGCAGGTCCCTCGACCGTACGGTATCATTTCATGTCGCAGACCCAGGGGCCCTTGATGTCATTAAGGATGATGCGGTTAGTTACTTGAACCATCCATTGGCTTGGCCTCGCCCACTTGCTGAAGTAGTCCACATCTACCATTATAAACCTTTTTTGAGCCTTAGCCAATGGTAGAAGTCCTACTATATCTAATCTCCATTTAGGGGCGCGGTGAATGCATACCCCACAGGTTCTTCGCTGGGACGTGAATCTTAGGTCCATATCGCGGACAACTATTGCACTTTCGAACTAGCTCCGTGGCATTTCTCGTCATGGTGGGCAAAAATACTCTGCTCTTATCGCCTACTGAATAACCGCTTTGTAACCTCCTATAATACAGAACGTCTGTCTATACTTTTGTCGATCTTTGTGGTCGACGTTCCCCAAAGCTTCAAGGATGAGAGACCTCCAATCTTCTCCTCCTTCCATACATCCGA
Organism: Lindernia subracemosa; assembly: GCA_028392965.1. NCBI lineage: Eukaryota > Viridiplantae > Streptophyta > Magnoliopsida > Lamiales > Linderniaceae > Vandellia > Vandellia subracemosa. Next base: position 59,994 of record JAQPCC010000244.1, read on the forward strand.
TATGTTTGACGACCTCTAGTTTGCCAGTTGTGAGCATGGTGACATTTCATTTCTTACTTGCAAGACCACACTTGCCAGCGTTGCCAAGTGATCGGCTCTGTTATCTTCATCTCGTTGGGGTCTGGGTTACCAACTGTGAGTCTGAAAAGACAATCACCTCGTGAGCTCCCAACTCCTCTGTCATTTCTAGTCCCTTAATCGGGTCTCATGTTCCGACTTGTTGGTGGAGGCTATGAAATCGAAGGTGAGGACAAATTGAAGCTCCCTGCCTTTACGAGTAATGATAAAAATATCTGCTTGCTCCTGCGGATGTTGATGATCCATCCACGTATATTTGCCACTTTGGAAACTGCTCTACTCAGGTGAATTTTAACACAAAATCCGACAGGGCCTGGGCCTTGATCATCAGACGTCTTTTGAACAGCCGACCACGGGACCTGTGGGGTTGGGCCCACTGCACTTCATTGATTGTCTGGCCCCACTGTATCACCACTAGCCTTCCAGCGTGCTTTGTCCTCACTCGCACACACCCTGAGCTACTTCCCAGGGGGTCACCCATCCCAGTGTTACTTCAAGTCAAGCACGCTTAACTTTGAAGTTCTTATGGATGAGCTCCCGAGGAAAGTAAGGTGCACCTTGGTGATACAGTGGGGCCAGACAATCAATGAAGTGCAGTGGGCTCAACCCCACAGGTCCCGTGAGCGGGCTGTTACAAATGGTATCAGAGCACAACTCTTCCAGTACGATGTGGTTCGGGGACGAACCAAGCGGAAGCTGGTGGGCATGTAACACCGAGGCCGATGAGGGCGGGGAGTGATCGCCGGTGCCAAAGAGGAGCACGGACAAGGAGCGGCTCCCGACGAGGCTTCTAGGCGGAGGGATACTAATGAACCGATTCCACATCCGAATGAGAGGGATTCTGAGACGGCAATGTATGGGCGTGTCAAGTCAAAAAGAATGATATAAGAGAATTGATTGTGCTACTCATATCTCCAAGGTGCACCTTCCTTTTCGGGAGCTCATCCATAAGAACTTCAAAGTTAAGCGTGCTTGACTTGAAGTAACACTGGGATGGGTGACCCCCTGGGAAGTAGCTCAGGGTGTGTGCGAGTGAGGACAAAGCACGCTGGAAGGCTAGCGGTGATACAGTGGGGCCAGACAATCAATGAAGTGCAGTGGGCCCAACCCCACAGGTCCCGTGAGCGGGCTCTTACATCTTTTGAACTCAAAATCATACTCACCCAATTCGAAGGCCCACTTTACCATTCTTCGAGATAAATCAGGTCTACTTAAACTTTGCTAAGAGGAAATTAGTACGGACGCGTACCTTATGCGGCAGAAAGTAACGACGTATCCTTCTAGCAGAAACCATCACGGCCAGTGCTGCTTTTTGAATAACGTGTCAACCATCCTTTGGTAGATAGCTCCTGAATTCTTCAGCCCGATGGGGATGCGGACGTAACCATAGTCCCTGCAGCCGCTCATTTAGGTCCCTGGCAGTGTCTGAAGGGGTAGAGGCGAAGAGGTCGGCGTTTCCGTAGGCACTTGACTAGCTCGTTCAGTACCTCTCCTTCTAGGTGCGTCCCTACCTGGGTAGTGAAACCTTCCCAGTTTGGTATAGCTCGATATTCATTAGCTCCTCATGTGATTGGATTTGTAAGTCTGAACCCACTTCTCCATTCGACTTTATCTGCTGTCACATCTTTCCTCAGGTTCCTTCGCATGATATGCGTGCATGTGTTTTGATCACGCTACATGAACTCCCTCTGGTGTCCTGTCTGGACGAGCCTCTCGAGATCATCCTCATAGCTGGGTGTTTTTCGACTACGGCGAGTATCTCCTCCAGGTTTTCCCGTAAATATGTGTATCCAAGGAGGACGTGCTTGGCGATCATGCGTCCCTATTATCTCTCTTGATCAGAGTAGATCCTGGTTGGGACCTCCTGATCAGAGTATATCCTGGGGGACCTCCCTTGAGCATAATCTTTCAGGTTGGTGTACTTATCCGCCATGTCCAGTAGTTCCTCGAAGGTCCGGGTGGCTTCCTGGACAGGGAGGTGAAGAAGCTTTCGTCTCTCAGATCATTCACTGTGTGGCGTGAACTTGACTGAAGGAGTAGAAGAGGGCACCTCCAGGATCGATATGTTGAACCTACTAATATAGGCTTTAAGGCCCTCACCCTCCTTGCTTCGACTGGAACAGTGACGTATCCGATTGGGTTGTCTCAGCTGACGAGTTGGGTAATATGCATGATCAGGGAAATCTTTGAAGGACCGGATAGGGCCAGGTGTTAACTGACTGAATCATCTTATGCGGACCTGACCAAGAAATCCGAACAGATAGATCGGGTCTTCACATACCAATACGGAGCTGAACTTAGACCTGCACCTGCCAGTGCGGAACTGGACTTAGAGATCCCGAACAGATAGATCGGGTCTTCACATACTAATACAGAGGAACTTAGACCTGCACCTGCCAGTGCGGCGGAACTGTACGGAGCTGAACTTAGACCTGCACCTGCCGGTGCGGAACTGGACTTAGAGATCCCGAACAGATAGATCGGGTCTTCACATACTAATACAGAGCTGAACTTAGACCTGCACCTGCCAGTGCGTAACTGTACGGAGCTGAACTTAGACCTACATCTGCCGGTGCGGAACTAGACTTAGAGATCCCGAGCAGATAGATCGGGTCTTCACATGCCAGTGGGGAACTGAACATAGAAATCTCGAACAAATAATCCCATGTATTTAATTAATAAAATTAATTTCAGCAACCCAAAATAATTAATTCCAGCGGTCCATTAAAAATAATCTCAATATCCATTAGAAATAATTCAGCAGCCCATTAAAAATAATCCCAGCAGCCCATTATAATAATTCAAGTGGCCCACTAAAACATAACTCCAGCAGCTCAGAACATCTAATTCCAAGTAGCTAATCGACATACCAGGCCAAGCATGTTTTAAAAGCCAACAAGATATCAGAAACCCTAATTAAAACTACTGCGGCAGCTCTTGAGTTTTTATAATTCGCAGTTCGGCCCCAAGTTCTAAATCTATATTATTAGCCCCAAGCGAAATAACAAAATCAGCCCTTAATTTAAACAATGCAAATCGACCCCAAATGTAGGAAAAGCTTACTGTCGGATCCCTTTTTGAATCGACGACGGAGACGCTGCTGGAGGCCGGAAGCAGGGGCGGCGATGGTCTTCGTCGTCGGGACACACAAGCAGTTATGGTGGCGGCTCAACCTCAAGAAAAACTGAAAATCGAAAATTACGTCGATTTTCTCTTCACGTCGCCCTCGTATGAACGCCAATGATTTGGCTCCGGCAATGGTTGGGACACGCACGGCGAGGGACTGGACAGAGATTAAACACCGTGGGCACCTCGATTTCGAGAAATCGGTGTCGATTTCTCTGATTTTCCAAGGTCGCGCAGTTAGGGTTTCTCTTCGCCGCCGCAACTT
>JAQPCC010000245.1:0-62840 GCA_028392965.1 Lindernia subracemosa
CCTATGAAAATCAAGAACTTAAGATTATAGAGTTTGACTACCTTGAAATTCAAGGGCTTTTGGAATTTGAAATCGGCTTGGCCTTCTTTAAACATTGTAGCTCAAAGGCTTTTCTCCTTTTTTTTGATGGCCTGTTTTTTTTAATGACCTCTTCTCTTCTTTTTTTTTATGGCCTTTTTTTTTTTTTTTGGTTCAATCGTAAACTGATCCTTATTTTAATAATATATATTTATTAGTATCGCAAGCTTTATAGTAAAGCTTTGCGTAAAGTTTTTTTTTATTTGTATCGTAAACTTAATATTATTTTATTATTATTTTAACAGGAGCATAGCAAACCTTGTTATAAGATAGTATCGCAACCTAGTTATAAGAGCAGATCGCAAACCAACTATCGCAAACTTTCAAGCTGTCTACCGTAAACTTAATTGATTAAGGTAAACTTAAAAAAAAAACACTCAAATTACCAAATTAAGCTCAAAATATGAATTGAAATCTATTGATAAACATGTAAAAATACTCGATTAAGCCAATCTAAAGCAAAACATTTAAATTTTGAGTTTTTCACATGAACACTTGAAGATGTGATGAACAATTCGATCAAAAATCAATACAATTAGTCCAAATTCAGCTATGATTATCTCAAATAATCATCGATTAATCATCGCAAACAACTTAAACAATGTAAACAGTAGCACACAGCTCAAGCAAACAGTATGCGATGAGTTTTAATAGTGATGAACGTGAAGATTGCGATGAACAAAGTAATCGTAAACTACAAGTTATTAAAATCAAGCATCGTAAACATTAAATTCAGCACAATATCATTCAATCCTAACACGTGGCTCTGATACACATTAGGTCACAGATTTAACATCCAATCAATGAACTTGAGAATTGAGATCAATGAGAATTACTGTAATTAACGCGCGGAAGCTTTGGGTAAGCATCAATCAATCTTCCTGTTGGTCCCTAAATCAAGCTAGAACTCTCAAAATCAATGGAATAGTGCACACCTTCGAGTGTGTGTGGCGCGTGTTTTTCATGTGAAGGTTGGCAGCTGTTTTGGGTAGAGAGAGAGTTCACACTTTTCTAGGTTTAGCTCAAAAAATAGACTTTTTCATTAAAATGGGAAGTGTTACATTAAAATGAGCCCCTAGCCCACTATTTATACCAAACATTCTTTGGTATCTAGGGTTTTCCAAATTTTCTCCATTTGATATCATCTTCTAAGCTGGTTTAACACCTTTACTGCCGCTGAGCAACGCTGTTCTTGGTGATCATCAGTGTTTCCTACGTTCTCCTCCATCGCCGGGATCAAACGGCGATGATGGAAGGAATTTAATTCCTTCGTTACGTCGTTACTCGTTTGCTTCTTTTAGTCTGAATTTTTTGGATCATCAATGATGGATTGGGAACCGATCTGTCCATTGCCGGATTATGGATTTCTGAGGAACAACATCGCTGATTTGAAGATCGATTGATGTAGCCTTGTGTGGTTTGAAGCTCTCGTCGTACGTGTTAGTGGCGGAAACGGCGAGCACGTCAACCACTGGCGCTGCCATCTACGGGCCTGAACACGACGGACTCCACCCCTAATAGGAATCCGCCACGCCTTTTGCTCCGCCGTGAACGACGCCACACCACAGCCGTCGTGCCGATTCGGGATCCGCGCCATGAAACGCCTCCCTATGCGACGGGGCACCCCACCACCATCATCTTACATGGACCCGATCATTGAGGAGTTATCTGAAGAGGACCAGCCGATCATTACGGGGGATTCCGCGCTGCGTAGCCCTACGGAGAACGTTAACGGGCCTAGGGTTTTCGCAGAAGGGCCTAGGGTTTCGCCGATCGTTGCCATCAACAACCGATCGGGCCTAGGGTTTCGCCTATTGGGCCACTACACACAGAGGATGGCACGGTCACACAGCCTGACGCTGGCAGCCGCGGCTCACGCATGATGCTTCCGCCTGTTGCAACCCCAGCCACCGTTCAATCGTTGGCGGACATCGTCAAGGGGTGATGGCAATCGTGGAACACGACACCGTCCAGCCCAAAGACGCCTTGCCTTATCCTATACCGCGCCGACCATTGTTGATGGCGTGGCTGAAGCATGCCCCTCTTGGGATGTCGCGCGAAAGGGTTCCGCTCGTTGGGATCATACACTAGTTGGGTATTTCTTGGGGAAGAAACCTTACTTCCCGTTTGTGGAACGCTTCTTCCGCTCTCTATGGATTGACTTAGTCGAGGTATGCGCGACGACGAACGGATTCTTCAAGTTCAGGTTTGCGACGGCGGAGGCATCAAGAGCAATTCTGGAGGGAGGCCCTTGGCTCATGCAAGGTCAGCCTATATTCCTTGAAATCTGGCGTACTGGAATGACACTCGAGAAGATTCAGCACACCGAGGTCCCGCTATGGGTTAAATTACGCAATGTTCCAAGTGAATTTTGGACACAGGAAGGGCTGGGAATTGTGGCAAGTGTTGTAGGCAAGCCGTTGTTTGCGGACGCCATGACGATTAGTGCAGAACGCATTGACTACGCTAGGGTGTGCATAACGAAGAACTCGCGGACCCGTTCATAGAGCACTTTAATATTCGCTTACCAACCGAGAATGGCGGTTCTTCGGGTGTGGTGGCCGTTCGAGTCGAATACGAGTGGCGGCCTAAACAATGCACCATGTGCCACTCTTGGGCCCACGGGAACGGCGGGTGCCCTAATCCACAGACCAACCTGGCCCAACGTGCCAACATACGGCCAGCCGCTGACCATGTGCGACGTGAGTGGCGACGTGTGGGGGACAAGGGTAAGGGAAAAAAGATCGCCGCAGCTAGTACGGTTACAACTGACGCGTCAGCCAGACCTCTTGGGAATAATATCCCCGAACCATATTTTCGGGTGACTCGACTCCCAACGGATGGGTGTTCGACTAGCAAGGGTGGATCGCTGACAATAGGAGAGCACAACTCTTTTGAGGCACTCGCCTATTTGGAGGACGAGGAGACTACTTTATCCAAGGGTCCTGTAGCAGCCCTTCTTGAAGGTCTTACATGATACCCGTCGCCGCATGGAATGTACGTGGTCTAAACCGGTTAGACCACAGGTGGGCGACGAGGGAGTTAATTACAAATATGATTTGATGTTTATTGGCTTGCTTGAGACGAGGGTATCTGAACAGAATGCATCGTCGCTGGCGAACTCGATCAGCCGTGGAGCTGGTTCTATGAATACGATAATGGTCCTGCATCTCGTATTTGGGTGGGCTGGGATGCTCGCTTTCTAGAGGTGGCAATTGAGGCCTTCACCACACAGGCAGTCCATTGCAAGGTGACTATCTTAGCGGAAAGAATGGATTTTTATATCACGGTTGCATACGGACACAATCATAGGGGGATCCGTCGGGACCTATGGGCCGATCTCACGACGACATCGCATGCCCGGGTGGACCACCCATGGGTAGTAATGGGTGACTTCAACGCGATAACCGCTTCCATGGATGCACGAGGGGGAGCTGCCACGGGGGGTTGCCAAGATATGGACGCATGCTTAACTGCCTCTGATCTCTCCAATCTCCCGCGGGTGGGATCATTCTACACGTGGTACAACCAACAAAGTGGAACGTCTGGCATTTGGCGGCGCTTAGACAGGATGGTTGCCAATCCCGCTTGGTTTGGCCGCTTTGGGGACTTGGCCTACCGCTGCGCGATCCCAGCCACTTCGGACCACTCCCCACTGATTTTGGAGGCCAGGCCCCCAACGCGGGAAAAAGGCGCAAATTTTCGTTTGATAACTTCTTGGTACAGGACCCCCGGTTCCTCCCCTTAGTGGAGGAGGCATGGAATCGCCAAGTGCATGGTTACCCTATGTTTACTGTAGTTAAGCGGCTCAAAGGAATAAAGTTCGCAATGAGAAAGCTTCGACGTGACACAGGGGACCTTAATCGTAACGTTCTTGAGGCGCGACGATTTTTGGAAGCTGCACAAGAACTCGCTATTCTTTACCCTATGGAGCGACACATACTAATCCTTGAGAAGAGATGCAGATTCGCTTATGCAAAGGCGGTCGAGATGGAACATGCGGCTTTAGCACAACGAGCAAAGGTGGCGTGGCTGAAGGACGGAGACCAATGTTCTTCCTTCTTCTTCAAAAAGGTGGCCATGAGGCGAGTCGGGAACCGTATCTTCTCTCTTGAGGACGAAGAAGGTGAAATACTTGAGGGTGGTGATCGAGTTAGGGCTGAACTCATTCGGTTCTACACGGAGCTTTTGGGGCAATCTATCCGGGCGACACCATTACCCTCTTCTGAGGTGGCGCCATTCCTGTCCCGGAAGCTTAGTGCGGCCGATGCGGATGCGATGATTCAGCCAATCACTGATGGGGAAATCAAACAGGCGCTGTTCTCTATTGGGGACAACAAATCCCCTGGCCCGGATGGATTCTCGGCGGTTTTCTACAAACGGGCTTGGACTATCATAGCCGGGGACATCACGCATGCCATCAAGGAATTTTCAGAACGGGCCACCTTCTGGGGGAACTCAACTCGACGCTCCTTACGCTAATCCCTAAAGGTGATAATCCGAGGATGGCGAAGGATTTCAGACCGATCTCGTGCTGTAACGTCATTTATAAGATCATCTCGAAGATTATCGCTAACCGACTACGGGGCTGCTTAGGGAACCTCGTCCACATCACCCAAACGGCATTTATTCCTGGGCGACGTATCTCCGACAACATCCTTTTAGCGCAGGAGATCTGCCATGGGTATAATAGCGCGGGACTGCCTGAACGGGTGGCGTGTAAGGTCGACCTTGCGAAGGCTTATGATAAGGTGGAATGGGACTTTATCCTTGCTACACTTGAGGCTCTCAACTTTCATCCTATCTTTGTGGGCTGGATTCGCGCATGCCTTACGACAACATCTTTCTCCATCAATATTAATGGCCACCCCGAGGGTTTCTTCAGAGGGCGTCGCGGACTTCGACAAGGTGACCCTATTCGCCCTATCTGTTCACACTGGTGATGGAAGTTCTTCATGGGATTATTAAGGAGCGAATCAGCCAAAGCGGCTGTTTTCAATATCATTGGAGATGTGAGCCTACGTCGCTGTTCATGCTCACGTTTGCTGATGACTTACTCCTGTTCTCGCATGCGGACGCTGCGTCTATTAGCATTTTTCAGGGCAGCCTGGCGCTTTTTGCGTCATTGTCTGGTCTACGGGCTAACATCAACAAGAGGGAGATGTTCATCTCCAAGAAAGCTGACCGCCTGAAGGGAGTGCTTCAGACCATTATGGGCTTTCCCGTGGGATCCCTTCCGGTGCGCTATTTGGGGATACCATTAATCACATCACGACTGACGCTTGCTGATTGTGCCCCGCTTCTTCGATCGATAGACAAGCGCCTGGGTTCGTGGACCAATCAGTCACTTTCATATGCTGGGAGGATTCAGTTAATCAGATCGGTCCTTCTGGGTTTCCATACCTACTGGGCTGGTGTCTTTTACTTCCCAAAGGTATTATTCGTAACATTGAAGCGCGTCTTAGGGCATTCCTATGGCAGGGATCTAGCGCTAAGGTAGCCTGGGCCGATGTTTGTGTACCAAGTGAAGAAGGTGGACTGGGGTTGCGCTCGATTGAGACTGACAATAAGGCGTTACTGATGCGGCTTATCTGGAGCTTACTGACTGGAGACGATACCTCTATCTGGGCCACATGGATACGTCAGACTCGACTACATAACACATCACGATGGACCATCAGCCCTACATCGAGAACCTCTTGGAGTTGGAAGAAACTCCTTAAGCTTCGCCATCATGTCCGCCAGCTCGTTGAGTTTCGCATCGGTAATGGTGCTTCTACGAGGCTCTGGACCGACCCGTGGCTGTTTATGGGTCCAATGGTGGAGCGCATCCCGCGAGGACCCCTGGTCATGGGCCTCCCTCTTGACTCGACACTTAGTGTGGTGATAAATGACGATGGCTGGAATTGGCCGGCCAAGACTACAGTGGAGTATATGGAGATCGCTCCCCTACTTCCCCAAGTGCGCCCGGGCGAGGAGGACACGGTGCGATGGACGGCTTCAGGCAATGGAATTTTCTCCACCCATTTGGCTAGGGAAAGCTTGCGACTGAAGCTGCCGCGGGTACGTGGTGCACGTTATTTGGTGGTCCGCTTTCCATCCCTCGACACGCCTTCATCCTGTGGCTGGCGATCAGGGACAGATTGGCGACGCGCGACAAGCCTTGGGTGGCGGCGGCGGCCGGTACTTCTTCGTGCCTCCTTTGTCATACACAAGTTTTGGAGATGACACGACACTTGTTCTTTGTTTGCCCCTTCTCTAGCCGATGCCTCCGACTGATGCGGGATAAGATACGCTTTGGGTGGCCGCTGACAGACTGGTACGAGGGAATTCATTGGGCTGCCCAAAGGTGGCGGGGACATCACCTTGCATGGCTGGGCGCGCGCCACGTCCTTGCGTCATTAATCTGCCACCTCTGGGCGGAGCGCAACAGAAGGTGGCGTGAGGGGAGGCAACGGCACCCGGGCCAGATTGTTGATGATATTGAGACCCTCATGTGCCTGCGTCTTTCTACCTTATCGCGGAAGTACCAACTGCAGTCTTGTGCATTACGGCGGGTTTGGCGCATTGCTTGGTAGCGCAACGACTTTTTTTGCTTGCCATTTAGATTGAGCGTTCCGTTGTTAACTGGTAGCATGTTACCGGTCGGTGCAGTTCGTAACTGCTGAACATCTTGATGTACTCGTTCTTTAATGTTAGTGACCTCTCCGAAAAAAAAAAAAAAAAAAAAAAAAAAAAAAAAACATTCTTTTTTTTTTTTTTTGGGAAACGGTCACTAAAATAAAAATAAAAAGGGGAACAATTTGTTCAGCAGAAGGACTGCGCCAACCAGTAACACAGTACCGGTGAAAAACCAAACGCAAAACGCAAAACAAATCAAAGATCAGATAAAACAGCGTCTACATGCGTTGCCAAGCAATGCGCCAAACGCGTCGTAGTGCGCAGACCTGGAGCTGATATTTCTTCGAAAGGGTAGATAATCGTAAGCATAAGAGAGTCTCGATATCAACAACAATCTGATCTGGTGTCCGTCGTCGTCCCTCCCACCATCTTCTGTTGCGCTCAGCCCATAGATGATAAACAAGTGAAGATAAGACATGGCGAGGGCCCATCCATGCAAGATGCTGTCCCCGCCACCTTTGCGCAGCCCAATGAATTCCCTCGAACCAATCCATCAAAGGCAAGCGAAGCTTATCCCGCACTAGCCGTAAACATCGTCTAGAGAAGGGGCACTCAAAAACATGTGACGTGTCGTCTCTGCGACTTGAGCGTCGCACAAAAGGCACGAGGAGGTTCCTGCTGCCGCCGCAACCCATGGTTTGTCTCTCGTCGCCAGTCTGTTTCTGATCGCCAGCCAGAGGATGAAATCGTGCCGAGGTATAGCGATCGGACCCCCAAATAACGTGTGCCATGTTACCCGAGGGAGCTTCAGCCGCAGGGAATCTCTTGCCGAATGAGTAGAGAACATTCCATTCACCGAAGCAATCCATCGTATCGTATCCTCCTCTCCCGGTCGCGCTTGGGGAAGTAGGGCAGCGATTTCCATGTATTCCACAGTTGTTTGTCCTGGCCAATGCCAGCCCATATTGTCAATCACCACACTCAGCCTCGAGTCACGGGGAATGCCCATGACCATGGGTCCCCGTGGAAATCGTTCCACCAATGGGACCGTGAGCAGCCATGGATCCGTCCAAAGTCGCGTAGCAGCTCCATTCCCAATTCGAAATTCGACAAGCGAACGAACATGTTGTCGAAGCTTAAGCACCTTTTTCCAGCTCCAAGAGGTTCTAGCCGTAGGCCTGATGGACCACAGTGATGTGTTATGCAGTCGTGTTTGACGGATCCAAGTGGCCCAGATCGATGTCGCATCGCCACTCAGCAGGCTCCAGATAAGGCGCATCATCAATGCCTTATTGTCAGTCTCGATAGAGCGTAATCCTAGGCCCCCCTCCTCACGTGGGACGCACACATCAGCCCACGCCACCTTCGCGCCAGATCCCAACCACAGGAATGCCCTGAGGCGCACCTCAATGCTACGAATAATACCTTTGGGGAGTAAAAAAACACCCGCCCAGTACGTATGGAAGCCCAGGACGACCGATCTGATAAGCTGAACCCTCCCAGCGTATGATAATGATTGGTTGGTCCACGAGCCAAGTCGACGATCTATAGATCGAAGGAGTGGGGCACAATCAGCAAGGGTCAGCCTCGATGTGATCAGTGGAACCCCCAAGTATCGCACAGGCAGAGAACCAATAGGGAAACCCATGATGGGCTGGATCGCTCCCTTAAGCCGTTCAGCCCTCTTAGATATAAACATCTCACTCTTGGTGATATTCACACGCAGCCTAGAAAGTGAAGCAAAAAGCTCGAGGCTGCCCTTAAAGACGCTAACAGAAGTGACGTCCGCATGGGAGAACAGGAGTAAGTCGTCTGCGAACGTCAACATGAACAGCGACGTAGGATCACATCTCCAATGATACCGAAAGCCGTCACTAAGCCGAATCCGTTCCGCAATAATCCCATGGAGAACTTCCATCACAATCGTGAATAAATAAGGTGAGATAGGGTCACCTTGTCGGAGACCACGTCGCCCTTTGAAGAACCCCTCAGGTTTGCCATTAATGTTGATAGAGAAATGCGGCGTCGTAAGGCAAGAGCGAATCCATCCCACAAAGATAGGGTGAAAGTTGAATGCTTCAAGCGTAGCAAGAATAAAGTTCCATTCCACCTTGTCGTATGCCTTCGCGAGATCAACCTTGAATGCCACCCGCTCAGGCAGACCCGCGCTGGTGTACCCATGACAAATCTCCTGTGCTAGAAGAATATTATCCGAGATACGTCGTCCTGGAATAAACGCCGTCTGAGTGAGGTGGATAAGGCTTCCCAGGAAGCCCCGCATCCTATTCGCAATGATCTTCGAGATGATCTTATATAGGACGTTGCAGCAGGAAATCGGTCTAAAGTCCTTCGCCGTGCGTGGATTATCTCCCTTGGGTATAAGTGTGATTAGCGTCGAATTCAGCTCCCCTAAAAGGTAACCCGTTCTGAAAAACTCTTTAATGGCATGCGAGATATCCTCACCTATTATATTCCAGGCGCGTTTGTAGAAAACCGCCGTAAAACCGTCCGGCCCAGGCGACTTGTTGTCTCCAATAGAAAAAAGCGCACGTTTGATTTCCCCATCTGTAACCGGCTGAATCATCTCATCAGCATCAACCGTGCTAAGCTTCCTAGCGAGATATGGCGCAATTTCGGAGACGGACAACGGTGATGTCTGAATAGATTGGCCAAGAAGATCCGTAAAGAAGCGCACAAGTTCAGCCCGCACACTATCTCCCCCTTCAAACATGTTGCCCGCTTCATCCTCAATGTGGAAGATGCGGTTCCCAACTCGACGCATGGCCACCTTCTTGAAGAAGAATGAGGTGCATTGATCCCCGTCTTTTAGCCATGCCACCTTCGCCCGTTGCGTTAGAGCCGCATGCTCCATCTCGACAGCTTTGGCATACGCAAAACGACATCTCTTCTCAAGGAACAAGAGATGGTCCTCCATAGGGTGTTGGGCCATCAGTTCTTGAGCAGTTTCAAGGAAGCGGCGCGCCTCTAGCACATTACGATTAAGGTCACCCTTGTCCCGTCGAAGGTGCCTCAGCGCCTGCTTCATCGCTTTTAGTCTCTTGATCACGACGTACATGGGATAACCATTCACTTGCCGACTCCATGTTTCCTCCACAAGTGGAATAAAACGGGGGTCCTGGGCCAAGAAGTTATCAAACCGAAAAGTAATGCCCCTTTCGTTCTCTCGAGATGTAGGCTCCAAAATAAGGGGAGAGTGGTCCGAAGTGTTTGGGTGGGTGCATCTGTATGCTAAATCCCCAAAACGAGCAAACCAAGAGGGGTTACCCAACATCCTATCAAGACATCGCCAGACCCCTGAGGTGCCACTTTGCTGATTGTACCACGTGTAAAAGGTCCCCATCCGCGGGAGATTTGCAAGATCCGATGAGGTCACACATTCAATCATATCAGGGCAGCCCCCCGTGGACGATCCTCCTCGCGCTTCCGTAGTGTCAATGATTGCATTGAAGTCTCCCATCACGACCCATGGCAGCTCCGCTCGCCCGTCTGATGTCGCCGTAAGATCCACCCATAATTCCCGCCGAGTTGTCCTAAGATTGTGGCCATAGGCGAAAGTGACGTAGAAATCCACTCGTTCTGCAAGAATAGTCACCTTACAATGAACCGCCTGTGTGGTGGATGCCTCAATCGTAACTGCCAAAAAACGTGCATCCCATCCCACCCAAATACGAGACGTCGGCCCGTCCTCATAATCGTAAAACCAACTCCATGGTCTGATTGAGTTCGAAAGGGCTGCCGCATTTTGGTCAGAGACTCTTGTCTCAAGAAGTCCAATAAGCAATAAACTATGTTTTGTAATAAGTTCCCTCACCGCCCATCTGTGGTCTAACCTGTTTAGACCACGCACGTTCCATACGGCGACTGGTATCATGGAGCACCCTCAGGAAGGGCTGCTTTAGGACCCTTGGGGAGCATTGTATCTTCGTCAAGCCCATCGAGAACACTAAACGGATTAAGAACCATCGTGTCTTTGCTGGTCGAACACCCACCAGTAGGCGGCCGAGGCTCCAAGACTTCACGGCCAAGGTGGCATTGATCATATGGCGGTTGCACCACGTTCAAACCCACCGTGGAATGTTCCACAATGGCCTTGCCCTGTCCCCTATCATCCATGCGCCGCCATTGATGCCTTCCATTGGTGGCGACAAGCGGCCTTGTTTGGTTGGGCTGACTCGCACGCGTCTGCTGCACTCTGTTGCGCTGAGCCTTGACCCGGCTCACAGGGCAAGTCTCGCTTCCATGAGTCCATGACTTGCATGTTGCACATTGCTTGGGCCGCCATTCGTATTCGACGCGAACCACCACCACCCCCGATGAACCACCATCTTCGCGCGGTAAGCGGAGGTTGAAGTTCTCAATAAACGGGTCTGCAAGTTGTTTCATGAGACATACCATTGCATAGTCGATGCGCTCTCCATTAGCAGTCATACCATCTGCAAATAACGGCCTTCCTAGCACACTTGCAACGATTCCCAGGCCTTCCTGCGTCCAAAATTCGCTCTGTATATTACGGAGCTTCACCCAAAGTGGAACCTCTGAAGGTTGATTTTTCTCAAAAGACATCCCCATCCTCCATGGTTCGAGAAAAATAGGCTGCCCTTGCATGAGCCATGGCGCGCCCTCAAGGGCCGCAGTTAATGCCTCCGCCGTGGTGAAACGGAACTTGAAGAAACCATTAGTGGTGGCACGAACCTCGACTAGATCCGGCCAAATCGATCGAAAAAATCTCTCCACAAACGGGAAGTATGGTCTCTTTCCCATGAAATACCCAACGAGTGTATGTGCCCACCTCGCCGACCCCCGTCGTGCAACATCCCAGGACGGGCATGCCTCAGGAGCTCCGTCGATCATCATGGGCGCCGTGTAGGATAGAGCAAATCGCTTAGGTTGCACACGTGACTCTTGAACGCGGCTGCCACCATAACGACAGGACCTCGTGGAAAGCGATCGCTAAGTGGCCCTGTCGAAAGCCACGGATCCTGCCAAAGTAGAAAAGTCGCGCCGTTACCAATATGGCACTGGATCAATGGTCGGATAGTTGGGCGCAATTTCAGCAGCTTGTTCCAACTCCAGGCCGCCGTTGCTGAAGGTTTAGATAGACGATGGCCAATTCTGGATTATGAAATACTTCAGCTTCAATGCACTTATCCAGATCGAAGTCACCACTCGTCGATCGTGTGAGGTTTACCTTTTTTTGGTGGAAGTCCCGTATATATATATATGATAAAAGCAAGATTACATGCTAAGTGGATGTATCATCCAAATGACTACCAGTAACTACCAGTAACAGGCTACTGGGAACAATAAAATAAAGTAAAGTAAAGTAATGTAACATAATGACTACCACGCAACTCTCCACACACGTCGTACCCCGCCTTCTGTAGTGCGTACTTCTCCCCAATAGTGTCCAGTCGGTCCCAAACCAGCCCCAAGACCAATGCCACCACCCGGGTAGGTGACGAACGGATGTTGTCACGCCACCTCCTAGTCCTCTCCTGCCAGATATGGTACACAAGAGACGCAAGGATATGTCGATATGAAGCATAGAGCAGGTGTTGACCCCTCCATCTCACGGCTGCCCAATGTATGCCACGTCTCCAGCCCGTATAAGGAATGCGCCACTTGATTTTGTTACGTAAAAGGAATCTGCAATTTTTTGTAAAATCGCAAGAAAAGAAGAGATGGCCAACCGTCTCACTGATCCCCATCTCGCATAGAAGACATGTGTCCGTCCCCGCACGCTGGGCCACCCATGGTAGGCTACGTACCGATAGTCGCTCGCGGATGGCCATCCAAAGTATAAACTCATGCCGTGGGATGCGAAGAGGTCCACCAAACAGGGTCGCCCAAACTACCTTGTCACGCCTTCTCCGAATGGCTTCCCTCACAGTCCTGGTAGAAAAGCGCCCATCCAGGTTCGCCATCCATCGTACCCTATCTGACGTACTCGGATCCACCGGGGGTAGCATCGGGCCAATATCAAGGTATTTCGTGCTGGTCCGCACTCAGCCGTGAATCAACCGGAAGGCCCATCACCATCGGTCCACGTGGATAGCGCTCAATAAGTGAGGAAGGAAGGAGCCACGGGTCCTTCCAAAGCATGATCGACTCCCCATTACCCACCTGGAATGATATAAATCTGCGCAAGAGGGGCCGGAGTTTGAGAAGCTTCTTCCAACTCCAACCATCATTACTAGTCGAGCTAATATCCCATATCGATCGGTTGCAAAGGCGGTTATGGTAGAGCCAAGCGACCCAAATCGACTCCGGCGCCTTCGAGACAACGCTCCAAAGATGCTTCATAAGTAAGGCCCGATTGTCAGCTTCAATAGCCCTGATCCCTAGGCCCCCCTCTTCAACAGGCACACAGATATCCGCCCATGCTACCCTAGCCGGCGCCCCAGCCCAAAGGAAAGACCTGAACTTCGCTTCCAAATCACGGATAACGGCTTTGGGCAAAAGGAAGACGCCTGCCCAGTAAGTGTGCAAAGAGGACAGGACAGACTTAATGAGCTGTACCTTTCCCGCATACGAAAGTGACTTGTTGAGCCACGACCCCAATCTTCTATCCACCTTCTGTAGAAGAGGAGAGCAGTCCGCCACGGAAAGTCGCGCCGAGGTCAGCGGGACTCCCAAATAACTAACCGGGAGCTGTCCCCGAGCGAACCCTGTAATGGTACGAAGTCGCATCCCTTGTGGCTCAGCTCGCTTTGCCACAAACATCTCACTGTTCACTAGACTTGGGTGCAGCCCCGAAAGTGTAGCGAAATCATCCAAAGCTGCTTTCAATACTCCCACCGAGGTGTCATCCGCATGGCTAAATAAGAGTAGGTCATCAGCAAAAGAAAGCATGGCAAGTTCCGCCGTCTCGCACCGCCAGTGGTATCGGAAGTTCGGCTCCTGGCTGATACGGGCTCGCACCATACCTCGTATGATCTCCATGACCAACGTAAATAAGTACGGCGATAGAGGGTCCCCTTGCCTGAGTCCCCGCGCACCTCTAAAGTATCGTGCCGAAGAGCCATGAAGGTTGATCGAAAACGTTGGCGTCGTTAGACAACTCCTCACCCACCCAATGAAAGTAGGGTGTAAACCCATATTCTCCATTGCAGCGATGACAAGACTCCACTCAACCCGATCATATGCCTTAACCAGATCAACTTTGAAAGTAACGCGAGGCGGGCCACTTGCGCTATTGTACCCCCGACAAAGCTCCTGGGCAAGGAGGAGATTATCACTAATCTTCCGGCCCGGGACAAAGGCCGTCTGCGAAGGGTGAACAAGTGATCCAAGAAGAGGCTTAAGGCGGTTAGCAATGATCTTCGAAATTACCTTGTAGATGACATTGCAACAGGAGATAGGTCTAAAATCCGAAGCCTTCCTCGGCGCCTCACATTTCGGAATGAGTGTGATGGAGGTGCTATTGAGACCCTTCAAGAGGCGGCCTGTCACGAAGAAATCCCGGACTGCCTCAAGAAGATCAGCCCCGATAATGCTCCACGACGCTTTGAAGAATCGCGCTGTATACCCATCCGGCCCAGGCGCCTTTTCGTCTCCCATCGAGAAAAGCGCATCCTTGATCTCAATATCCTCAATCGGCCGTGTCATGCTCATCGCCTCCGCATTTCCAAGACGGTGATAAGTAAACGGAACGAGCTGAGAAGATATAACCGGCGCAGTTCGCGCAGATTGTCCCAATAACGCGCTGTAGAACTGCACCAATTCCTCTCTAACCGCCTCCTCGCCATTAACCAAATCGCCTGTTACGGTCTCAAGGCAGTATATCCGATTCGCAGCCCTCCGAATTGCAACCTTCCTAAAAAAGAAAGTAGTATTCTGATCCCCATCTTTCAACCACGCCAATTTCGCCCGTTGCGCTAACATCGAGTGTTCCATCCCCACTGCCCTAGAATATAAGACCCGACAAACCCTTTCAAGGTTATGAAAGATACCTTCATCGGGAAAGCGGCTCGCATAGATTTGACTCAGGTCAAGAAAGTGCTTTGCCTCGACGACATTTCTCGTCAGGTCACCTTTGTCTTTGCGCATCTGTAGAAAGACCGGTTTCAGAAGCTTCAATCTACTTATGAAACGATACATCGGGAAGCCCTCAATCTGCGTTTCCCACGCTTGCTGAACTTTTTGAAGGAAAGCCGGCTCGCGGGAAAGAAAATTATCGAAGCGAAAAGACTTTCCCCGGCTTCGATCATGAGCAGCCCCAAGGATTAAGGGACTATGGTCTGACGTCCTCGGAGATCTTGGGCAACATGGAATTTGACATCTCTGAGCATGAATCCCTTGATCGCGTAGCACCCTTGCCTATACTCGTGCTTTGTAGCTCCAAAATTCCGGCAAAGGTAGTACATTTGATTGACATCGGATCTTTTCAGAAATTGTAGATCGGCCTCGGTGATGGTTGAGATAGTGCCGTCATTCCACATCACCTTGAACTCTGGGTAGTGTGTTCTTCCCAGGTTCTTGTCGTCATCTGTATGATGTTGATCAAAGGCGACTTGGATTGGAAGTGGGCACGCTGTTCTTTGGCCGTCCTTGTTGGCATGCTTCCTCGATCAGCGAGGATCCATAGATAGCCTGTTGCGTCCCTGCCTTTGAGATATGACAGCCCCCTCAGGTTGAGTTCATCCAGCTTCTTGATTTTGTCCGGTGTCCTCCAGATCCGCTTGGATGTTTCTTCGAGAAATGGTGTTGTTAGTCTCACATTGTCCCATTCTGTCTCCATTCTTGATATGCTTCTTGGGACTCGAACTTCGGGTGCTCTGTAGATCCCGTAGTCCATGTTGTTGTTTAACAGCTTCTCGAGATGTTCGCCCTCTTCAAGCTCGATCGGGTCAAAGGAGTAGATGTTGGCCATGGCTCTCTTGAATACTTCTCTATATTTGTTATTCTTGCCACGGCTTCTGAGTCACCTCGACGGCCTTCGGATTACCGGCCTATATCATGCTGCAATGTTCTTTACAAAGTTATCTCCAAGGTGCTGGCCAATAGGTTGAAGCGGCATCTATCGGCTTTGGTTCACCCTTCACAGACCGCCTTCATCCCAGGAAGACGTATTACTGACAATATCTTATTGGCGCAAGAGATCTGCAGTGGGTATCGGTGCATGAACCAACCTTCACGTGCTGCATTCAAAGTTGACCTAGCGAAAGCCTATGATAAAGTCGAATGGTCCTTTTGCCACCTTGGTGGCTATGAATTTTCATCCTATTTTCATCAGTTGGGTCAGGGCGTGCCTCACCACTACTTATTTCTCTATCAACCTCAATGGTGTGGCTGGAGGTTTCTTTGAAGGAAAGCGGGGATTACGGCAGGGGGATCCGATCGCTCCTTATCTCTTCACTCTTGCCATGGAGTCCTGCGTGGTATTCTTGATCAGTGCATTCGCGTGTCGACTGAGTTCAGGTTCCATTGGAGATGTGAAGCTACCTCTCTTGCCATGCTCACTTTTGCTGATGATCTTCTCCTCTTCTGTCATGCTGATGTCCCGTCGGTCGGTGTACTTAAAGGAGCTTTGGATACCTTTGGGCAGCTCTCTGGTTTGCATGCAAATGTGAGCAAGAGTGAGATGTTCGTCTCTCGCCGGGCTGAAAGTTCTATCTCTCTCTTTGAGGCTCTGATGGGATTTCGTCTGGGCAATCTACGTGTTCGGTATCTGGGAGTCCCGCTTATCTCCACACGACTTACTCTACTCGACTGTAAGCCGCTTGTGCAATCCGTTGATAAGCGTCTTGGGTCGTGGCTGAATCGGTCGTTATCATATGCTGGTCGGGTACAGCTTATCAAATCTGTCCCGTCAGCTCTTTATATGTTTTGGTCTGGAGTATTCCTGCTGCCCCGAGGTGTGATCAAGGTACTAGAGGCGAAAATGCGTCACTTTCTATGGGGATCAGCTTCGGCAAAGGTGGCATGGAAGGCTATTTGCTGTCCCACTACTGAGGGCGGGTTGGGCATTCGGTCCATTGAGGCTGATAACAAGTCCCTCATGTTGAAACAATTGTGGAGTTTACTACAGCGTGACCCTAATTCGATCTGGACAACGTGGCTCTATGATACCCGCCTTCGCCGGAAATCTATCTGGTCGATCCGTCCATCTTCTACCACATCTTGGAGTTGGTGCAAGCTTCTGAAGATGCGCCCCCTTTTGCGCTCATTCATACGGTTCCAAGTAGGTGACGGATCATCTATATGGCTATGGACGGACCCCTGGCTATATCCTACCCCCTTACTTGACCGATTTCCGCAAGGTCCATTAGTCCTTGGTATTCCACAAGATGCTCGACTGAATGCCGTAATTGCATCTGAAGGTTGGCAATGGCCTCCGATGACTACTATTGAGTTGCTGGAAATTAGCCGCGATCTGCCTGATGTGTTCCCGCATTTGCATGATCAGATAATTTGGACCTTTTTTTTGGGGAATCGGTCATATCATAACAGAAGAGAAAAAAATGAATGTACAAAGCAGCAATCACGAGACATGCCTCGAGAAAACCACAGGCAGCAAACTGCCAGAACAAGCACCCTGCTGAGCAATCAAACAAGGAGCACCAACAAGGCCAGCAGAGCGAAACAGAAACAACAACAACCAATCAAGCCTCGAAAAGCACAAAACAAGGACACAACCAAACTACCAAGCAACACGCCAAAGTCGCCGAACAGCACAGGTCTGCAACTCCCACTTCGAATGAAGCGTGGAGAGTCTCAGCACAGCAGTGTGAACCACCGCCTGGGCAAGCTGCTCCGGCGTCCCAATGATCCCCTCCCAGCATCTCTTGTTGCGTTCCCGCCAAATATGGTAAACAAGAGAGGCAAGCAGATGGCGAAAGGTGAGGTGACAGAGATGACGACCCCTCCAGCGCCTCGAAGCCCAAGCAATACCCAAGCTCCAGTTCTGGTACGGCCATCCCCAACGGGTCTTGTACCTCAGCACCTGCACACAACGCCTCGAGAACTGGCACTCAAAGAATAAATGTGAGATCGTCTCCACCTCCAACGAGTCACACAAACAGCAATGCATCGTCTGGGCAACAGCCGCAACCCAAGGTTTATCCCTAGTAGCAAGCCGATCCCGAATCGCTAACCAAAGGATAAACTCAAAACGAGGGACCTTCAGCGGTCCTCCAAAGAGGGCAGCCCACTGAACCCGAATACGCCTACTCCGAATCGACTCGCGAGCCGAGGCAGTAGAGAACTTACCATCCGAAGTGCCCAACCAGCGGTAGGAATCAGCATCAGTGGGGGAACAGTGGGGCAGATGAGGATGAAACTCTAAATATTCCGTCGAGGTCTGCGCCGGCCAGTGCCACCCCGAAGAGGAAATAACAGAACTCAGGCGTGCATCAATGGGAATACCCATAACCAACGGCCCCCGAGGAAATCTGCTCACTAAGGGGTCAATGTACAACCAGGGGTCCTTCCAAACCCAAATATCTCTACCGTTCCCAACCCGAAACTGAATCAGCGGACGCATCTCACTACGCAGCTTGAGAAGCTTCCTCCAACTCCAAGAGGTGTTACTCGACGACGTGCAATGCCAAAAGGACCTGCGGTGAAGTCTCTCATGATAAAGCCAGGTCACCCAAATAGACTCCTCGTCGCGCGTGATGATACTCCAAATGTTCTTCATCATCAAAGCCTTATTGTCCACCTCAATAGAGCGAATGCCAAGTCCCCCTTCCACGACAGGCAAGCAAACCTCCTCCCACGCCACCTTAGCAGCTGAGCCCGCCCATAAGAATGAACGAAACTTCTGCTCAATAGCCCTGATGACACCCTTGGGCAACAAGAACACCCCGGTCCAATAGAGATAAAGCGCTCCCAGCACCGAACGAATAAGCTGAACTCGTCCCGCATAGGAGAGGGACTTATTCAGCCAAGAACCAATCCGCTGATCCACCTTCTCGAGCAAAGGGGCACAGTCCGCCTGAGTGAGTCTAGTAGTGATCAACGGGACTCCAAGATATCTCACAGGCAGAGAACCCAAAGAAAAACCCAACAAATCCAGTAAAGCAGGAGTCAGATGCTCCGCACGACGCGAGACAAAGACTTCACTCTTACAAGGATTCGCCGCAAGCCCCGAGAGCGATGTAAAGCAAGTCAGTGCCGCATGAAGAACCCCCACAGAATGCAAATCAGCATGACAGAAGAGCAGCAGATCATCAGCAAAGGTCAGCATGGTCAAGGCCGACTTCTCGCACCGCCAATGATAGCGAAATCGTGGGTCAGTCCTAACAAAGTGGGTCACAATGCCACGCAACACCTCCATAACAAGCGTAAACAGATACGGCGAAAGCGGATCTCCCTGCCGCAGACCCCGCTTACCAGGGAAGAAACCCTCCGGACTACCATTGATGTTTATCGAAAAACATGTAGTAGTCACACAGCTCCGAATCCATCTGATAAAGTCAGGCGGAAATCCCATAGCCTCAAGAATAGCCAAAAGAAAACTCCACTCAACCTTATCATATGCCTTAGCCAGGTCCACTTTGAGCGCAACACGAGGGGGCTTATCGCGACTCAAGTAGCCATAACAGATCTCCTGAGCAAGAAGGATGTTATCCCCAATACGTCTGCCAGGGATAAAAGCCGTCTGCGAGTGGTGAACCAACTTGGCCATCAGAGGCCGAACCCTATTAGCAATGATCTTAGCAATGATCTTATATAAGACATTGCAACAAGAAATCGGCCTGAAGTCACCCACATGCCTAGGCGAAGTCCTCTTAGGAATGAGAGTGATAAGAGTACTGTTCACGCCCTTGAGAAGGTGTCCACCAGAAAAGAACTCACGAACCGCCTCCATAACATCCACCCCAATAATCGTCCAGGCTGCCTTAAAGAAGGCAGCAGTGTACCCGTCAGGACCAGGTGCCTTGTCATCCGCCAGAAGAAACACCACATCCCTAATCTCCTTATCCTCCACTCGCCTAACGAGAATGGCAGCATCCTCATGCGAAATAAAGCTCGTAATGTACTGACGAACCTCCTCACCCACCACAGGAAGAGCGTGAGCAGATTGACCCAATATCTGCTGGTAATAGCAAATGAGCGCATCACGGACCTGATCCTCCCCTTCCACCACTGATCCCTCATCATCTTCAAGAGAGAAGATGCGATTGGTTGCCCTACGCATCTGAACCTTCTTGAAAAAAAGGCAGAGGATTGGTCACCATCCTTGAGCCAAGCCAGCTTAGCCCTGAGAGAGTGCAGAGTGCTCCATCTCCACAGCACGCGCAAAGAGCCCGACAAAAACGCACAAGATCAACAAGCAGATCCTCCTCAGGAAACTGAGAAGAGAGAGTCTGGGCAACCTCCAAGAACAGACGCGCCTCCTCGACATTCCTGGCAAGATTGCCCTTCCTACGGCGAAGCTCCCTCAGGGGCTGCTTCAACCCCCTAAGCTTCTGGGAAACCGAATACATAAGGGTACCCCTCACTCTGGTCCTCCAGCCACGATCGACCAGCTCCAAAAAGAGGGGATCCTTAGTGAGAAAATTATCAAACCTGAAGCAAGCCTTCCTCGCATACCCTCCCTCCCCTTCCAAGACAAGAGGCGAGTGATCAGAAGTTGCAGGGAGACAACTACGATACCGAACAAGAGGAAACCTAGAAAACCAAGAAGGGTTCCCCACAATACGATCCAACCGCCTCCAAATACCCCTCCCCGCCCTCTGCTGATTGTACCAAGTGAAGAATTGGCCAATCATAGGAAGGGTAGTAAGGTCGGCCGAAGTAAGGCAAGACCTGAACTCCAAACACTCAGCAGAGGCTGAAGACCCTCCTCTAGCCTCACTGGCCTCAATCACTGCATTGAAGTCCCCCATAACGATCCACGGGTCCTCCGAGCAAATTCAGCCATGGCAATCAAATCACCCCACAGGACAGAGCGCTCCTCCCTCGTGTTCTTGCCATAGACGAATGTGACAAAAAAGGTAGAGAGGTCAGCAAGCGAATGCACCTTGCAGTGAATTGCTTGCGTCGAGCACCTTTCCATAGAAACCCGAAGAAAGGAAGGATCCCAGCCAACCCAAATACGATTGCCAGGCCCAACATCATAGTCAAAGAACCACTGCCATGTATCCCGAACCAAAGACGAAGTAAGGGCAGCATTGTGGATGGCCACCCTCGTCTCCACCAACCCACCAAGCAAAGATTATGCCGGGAAATAAACTCGCGGACTGCCCGGCCGTGCTCCCATTTATTCAGTCCGCGCACATTCCAGACTCCGACTGGGATCATGGAACAACCCCGGGGAGGGCTGCAATGCAATCAGGGCCCGGTAAAGTAAGCACATCATCCTCACCCACAGTCTGAAGAATGGCAAATGTATTCAGTTGCCCCGCCTCCCCCCTCTCACTACTCTTCACCCCATCTGGAGACAGCTTCGTGAATGATGAGCTCGGGGCACTACAAGTCAAGGCATCACCTGCAATTACCTCCCTCTTGTCCTCCAGCACCTTTTTCCCTTTATCCCTTCCTTTCATCTGCACCTTCTCCCTCGCACCCTTGTCCTTTCCAACCATACTAATCGCTGTCCGCCGTGACTTATCCTCCACCCTGCGTCCCTTGGGCATGGGCTGAACCCTCGATCCTACGTATCTAGGATGACTGGTAGCCCTAGGACAAGCCTCTACAGAATGACCAGTAGCCTGGCATCCCGAACACTTCGGCGGCCGCCACTCGTACTCCACCGAAACCCTAACATGCCCCTCAAACCCTCCAGACCGAGAAGGAACCCTAATGTTGAAATGCTCAAAATAGGGTTCAGCCACCTTCTTCATCACACAGACTCGTGCAAAGTCGATACGTGTCATGGACGTCGTGATCGAATCTGTGAAAAGAGGCCTCCCCACCGCACTAGCAACTATGCCAAGGCCCTCCTGCGTCCAAAACTCACTCGGCACGTTCCATAGCTTAATCCAGACAGGTATCTCCTCAGGTTCCTTCTTATCGAAGGACATGCCAGGTCGCCACGCCTCAAGAAATAAGGGCTGCCCCTGCAGCAGCCAAGGGCCCCCTTCGAGCACCACATTCATAGCAGCAGCTGAGGAAAATCGAAACCGGAAGAACCCGTTGCTCGTTGCCCGAACCTCCACCACATGCGCCCAAGACATGCGAGCAAACTTATCAACGAATGGGAAGTAAGGTCGTCGACCAAGGAAGTAGCCCACCAAGGTGTTTTCCCACCTAGCCAACCCCTTTTCAGCAACCTCCCATGAAGGGCAAACCTCAACAACCCCATCGATCATCAAAGGGGAGTATAAGCCAACGGAATCCGTTGTCCCGCACTAGCAGGCCTACTGACAGGCCTCGGGCCCTCAATGGCCGCATCCCGAAATGACCTAATAGGCTGCTGGTTCGCCAGCCTACCTTGGCCAGCCACCTCCTTTATCCCTGGAACAGTCCCATGCACCACAACCTCCCGCGGGTTCAGTCCCAGCTCAGCCGGTCTCTCCCCATTAGCTTCACTCAAAAGGCTCATAAACCTTCTCCAATGTCTCGATCATACCTCTCCACACCCCGATCCTCCCCAGTGTTCGACTCCAACGTAGGGCGCGGATGAATAGGCGTGCATGGGCGTACTAGCGCACACCTGTTCGAGTCAATAGCCGGGTCCCGTAATGGCTGAGTCACACTCCATCTTGACGGCTGCCGACGCTTCGTCGCAACATCAACCACAGCTCTCTCCTTAGTCACCTCAGCCGCAGCCCCTTTAGCAACCACCTTAACATTCGCAGCATGAGCAACACCCGCCTTAGCCACCTTCTCCGCAGCCTTAGTAGCTACCCGCGTCTCAGCTACGGAACCCGCAGCGTACTCAATAACTGCATACTCCATACCCTCTTGAGGTATCTTAGCTGCCACCTCCCTACCCACCATAGGGTCAGCCACCTCTCTTCCCACCATAGGGTTGAAAGCCACCAAGGCCGATGAAGAATTTTCACCCAAAAGGTTAGTCCCGGGAAAATCCAAAACAACATCAAGAGGACCAGCCGTGGTTCCCTCCGCCCCACCCGCGGTCTATTCCCACCTGAAGCAACAACTCCGGCCGCCGTACAAACCGCGGAGCAGTCCAAACCAGCCATATTTTGCCTAACCGAAGAGCCATCCGCCCCATGAACCCTCTTGAGAAGGGCTTCAAAGGCAGCCACGTCAAACAACCGGTTGAAGTCCGGAATGTTACGTCCCATCGTCCCAAAATCCGGTGAATGGCCCAAGAAGTCAGCCCCCAACGTCGATGAAGAAGCCACCGACCCATGAAGAAGAACTCGAAGCCATGAAGATAAGGAGACCTAAACCCTAGCACCCCGGTCACAAACCTCACGCCACCCAGCCTTGACCTTCTCCGCCGTCCCAGCTCAGCCCCGAGCCCCAAAACCAACCGCAAACTCAAAGAAGAGACGCCGCCGAGAAAGAAGGAAGAAGATGAAAGGTCTTTTAGGGTTTTTGAACGAAACCGCGAAGCCCCAACGTTCCAACCCACCGGAGCAGGCCCCCACCACCACCAGCGCCGCCCTAGCACACCAACAACCTTTGCGCAATCCACCGAACCAGCTCCGGCCACTTCCGCAAGCTTTCACTTGGAGAAAACCCTAGAGAAGGCCAAGAGGTTGCCTTCCAAACGCCGTCTGATCCCGGCGATGGAGGCCGACGGGGACGTCACCACGGCGTCAACACGGATGAAGTAAGGTACGTCGCTTGGATGGGGAATCGAGCTTGGCCGCAGAGAAGGAAGGAAGAAGATGAAAGGGTTTTAGGGTTTGGATGGTAGAGAGAAAACGCTAGAGAGAGAAAGTGAAAGTTCTCTCCTTCACTTTCACTCGCGCCAAAACTCACACCCACAAACTTAAATATCGATTGAAAACCTAATCGAAGACCGTTTGATTATCACTTGGATTTGCTGCTCGATAATCAAATAGGAATCAAATCCACACTGCTTCGATCGAACTGCTTTCAATCGATTAAGGTTTGAATTTAGCTTCCGCGCGTTTCTCATTGCATTCGAACTAATGTGGTTTAATTGCTTGTGTTGAATGAATTCTGGACCTACATTGGTTCATCATCATATTCCTCTTGTAATTGGTTAGTTTTGTAAATATTAGAAAGTTAGAGGACCAAAGTGTAAATATATACCAAGTGTGAAAAGGTATATATGTCAAGGTCTCATAGAGTTTAATAGAGTTTTGGAAAGTTTAGTTACGAGTGTAAAAGTTGAAAAGTGAAATAGAAAACTTGTTGAACAATTCTCTCTCTTTCTCCTTCACTTTCACTCGCGCCAAAACTGACACACACAAACTTAAACATCGATCGAAAACCTAATCGAAGAAGACCGTTGATTATCACTTGGATTTGCTGCTCGATAATCAAATAGGAATCGGATCCACACTGCTTCGATCGAACTGCTCTTCAATCGATTAAGGTTTGAATTGCTTCGCGCGTTTCTCATTGCATTCGAACCTAATTGTGTGTATAATTGCTTGTGTTGAATGAATTCTGGACCTACAATTGGTTCATCATCATCCTCTTGTAATTGGTTAGTTTTGTAAATATTAGAAAGTTAGAGACCAAAGTGTAAATATATACCAAGTGTGAAAGGTATATAGTCAAGGTCCTCATAGAGTTTAATAGAGTTTTGGAAAGTTTAGTTTACGAGTGTAAAAGTTTGAAAAGTGAAATAGAAAACTTGTTGAACAATTCTCTCTCTTCTCCTTCACTTTCACTCGCGCCAAAACTCACACACAAACTTAAACATCGATCGAAAACCTAATCGAAGACCGTTTGATTATCACTTGGATTTGCTGCTCGATAATCAAATAGGAATCGGATCCACACTGCTTCGATCGAACTGCTCTTCAATCGATTAAGGTTTGAATTTAGCTTCCGCGCGTTTATCATTGCATTCGAACCTAATTGTGTGTTTAATTGCTTGTGTTGAATGAATTCTGGACCTACAATTGGTTCATCATCATATTCCTCTTGTAATTGGTTAGTTTTGTAAATATTAGAAAGTTAGAGGACCAAAGTGTAAATATATACCAAGTGTGAAAAGGTATATATAGTCAAGGTCCTCATAGAGTTTAATAGAGTTTTGGAAAGTTTAGTTTACGAGTGTAAAAGTTTGAAAAGTGAAATAGAAAACTTGTTGAACAATTCTCTCTCTTTCTCCTTCACTTTCACTCGCGCCAAAACTCACACACACAAACTTAAACATCGATCGAAAACCTAATCGAAGACCGTTTGATTATCACTTGGATTTGCTGCTCGATAATCAAATAGGAATCGGATCCACACTGCTTCGATCGAACTGCTCTTCAATCGATTAAGGTTTGAATTTAGCTTCCGCGCGTTTATCATTGCATTCGAACCTAATTGTGTGTTTAATTGCTTGTGTTGAATGAATTCTGGACCTACAATTGGTTCATCATCATATTCCTCTTGTAATTGGTTAGTTTTGTAAATATTAGAAAGTTAGAGCACCAAAGTGTAAATATATACCAAGTGTGGAAAGGTATATATAGTCAAGGTCCTCATAGAGTTTAATAGAGTTTTGGAAAGTTTAGTTTACGAGTGTAAAAGTTTGAAAAGTGAAATAGAAAACTTGTTGAACAATTCTCTCTCTTTCTCCTTCACTTTCACTCGCGCCAAAACTCACACACACAAACTTAAACATCGATCGAAAACCTAATCGAAGACCGTTTGATTATCACTTGGATTTGCTGCTCGATAATCAAATAGGAATCGGATCCACACTGCTTCGATCGAACTGCTCTTCAATCGATTAAGGTTTGAATTTAGCTTCCGCGCGTTTATCATTGCATTCGAACCTAATTGTGTGTTTAATTGCTTGTGTTGAATGAATTCTGGACCTACAATTGGTTCATCATCATATTCCTCTTGTAATTGGTTAGTTTTGTAAATATTAGAAAGTTAGAGGACCAAAGTGTAAATATATACCAAGTGTGAAAAGGTATATATAGTCAAGGTCCTCATAGAGTTTAATAGAGTTTTGGAAAGTTTAGTTTACGAGTGTAAAAGTTTGAAAAGTGAAATAGAAAACTTGTTGAACAATTCTCTCTCTTTCTCCTTCACTTTCACTCGCGCCAAAACTCACACACACAAACTTAAACATCGATCGAAAACCTAATCGAAGACCGTTTGATTATCACTTGGATTTGCTGCTCGATAATCAAATAGGAATCGGATCCACACTGCTTCGATCGAACTGCTCTTCAATCGATTAAGGTTTGAATTTAGCTTCCGCGCGTTTATCATTGCATTCGAACCTAATTGTGTGTTTAATTGCTTGTGTTGAATGAATTCTGGACCTACAATTGGTTCATCATCATATTCCTCTTGTAATTGGTTAGTTTTGTAAATATTAGAAAGTTAGAGCACCAAAGTGTAAATATATACCAAGTGTGGAAAGGTATATATAGTCAAGGTCCTCATAGAGTTTAATAGAGTTTTGGAAAGTTTAGTTTACGAGTGTAAAAGTTTGAAAAGTGAAATAGAAAACTTGTTGAACAATTCTCTCTCTTTCTCCTTCACTTTCACTCGCGCCAAAACTCACACACACAAACTTAAACATCGATCGAAAACCTAATCGAAGACCGTTTGATTATCACTTGGATTTGCTGCTCGATAATCAAATAGGAATCGGATCCACACTGCTTCGATCGAACTGCTCTTCAATCGATTAAGGTTTGAATTTAGCTTCCGCGCGTTTATCATTGCATTCGAACCTAATTGTGTGTTTAATTGCTTGTGTTGAATGAATTCTGGACCTACAATTGGTTCATCATCATATTCCTCTTGTAATTGGTTAGTTTTGTAAATATTAGAAAGTTAGAGCACCAAAGTGTAAATATATACCAAGTGTGAAAGGTATATAGTCAAGGTCCTCATAGAGTTTAATAGAGTTTTGGAAAGTTTAGTTTACGAGTGTAAAAGTTTGAAAAGTGAAATAGAAAACTTGTTGAACAATTCTCTCTCTTTCTCCTTCACTTTCACTCGCGCCAAAACTCACACACACAAACTTAAACATCGATCGAAAACCTAATCGAAGACCGTTTGATTATCACTTGGATTTGCTGCTCGATAATCAAATAGGAATCGGATCCACACTGCTTCGATCGAACTGCTCTTCAATCGATTAAGGTTTGAATTTAGCTTCCGCGCGTTTATCATTGCATTCGAACCTAATTGTGTGTTTAATTGCTTGTGTTGAATGAATTCTGGACCTACAATTGGTTCATCATCATATTCCTCTTGTAATTGGTTAGTTTGTAAATATTAGAAAGTTAGAGGACCAAAGTGTAAATATATACCAAGTGTGAAAGGTATATATAGTCAAGGTCCTCATAGAGTTTAATAGAGTTTTGGAAAGTTTAGTTTACGAGTGTAAAAGTTTGAAAAGTGAAATAGAAAACTTGTTGAACAATTCTCTCTCTTTCTCCTTCACTTTCACTCGCGCCAAAACTCACACACACAAACTTAAACATCGATCGAAAACCTAATCGAAGACCGTTTGATTATCACTTGGATTTGCTGCTCGATAATCAAATAGGAATCGGATCCACACTGCTTCGATCGAACTGCTCTTCAATCGATTAAGGTTTGAATTTAGCTTCCGCGCGTTTATCATTGCATTCGAACCTAATTGTGTGTTTAATTGCTTGTGTTGAATGAATTCTGGACCTACAATTGGTTCATCATCATATTCCTCTTGTAATTGGTTAGTTTTGTAAATATTAGAAAGTTAGAGCACCAAAGTGTAAATATATACCAAGTGTGAAAAGGTATATATAGTCAAGGTCCTCATAGAGTTTAATAGAGTTTTGGAAAGTTTAGTTTACGAGTGTAAAAGTTTGAAAAGTGAAATAGAAAACTTGTTGAACAATTCTCTCTCTTTCTCCTTCACTTTCACTCGCGCCAAAACTCACACACACAAACTTAAACATCGATCGAAAACCTAATCGAAGACCGTTTGATTATCACTTGGATTTGCTGCTCGATAATCAAATAGGAATCGGATCCACACTGCTTCGATCGAACTGCTCTTCAATCGATTAAGGTTTGAATTTAGCTTCCGCGCGTTTATCATTGCATTCGAACCTAATTGTGTGTTTAATTGCTTGTGTTGAATGAATTCTGGACCTACAATTGGTTCATCATCATATTCCTCTTGTAATTGGTTAGTTTTGTAAATATTAGAAAGTTAGAGCACCAAAGTGTAAATATATACCAAGTGTGAAAAGGTATATAGTCAAGGTCCTCATAGAGTTTAATAGAGTTTTGGAAAGTTTAGTTTACGAGTGTAAAAGTTTGAAAAGTGAAATAGAAAACTTGTTGAACAATTCTCTCTCTTTCTCCTTCACTTTCACTCGCGCCAAAACTCACACACACAAACTTAAACATCGATCGAAAACCTAATCGAAGACCGTTTGATTATCACTTGGATTTGCTGCTCGATAATCAAATAGGAATCGGATCCACACTGCTTCGATCGAACTGCTCTTCAATCGATTAAGGTTTGAATTTAGCTTCCGCGCGTTTATCATTGCATTCGAACCTAATTGTGTGTTTAATTGCTTGTGTTGAATGAATTCTGGACCTACAATTGGTTCATCATCATATTCCTCTTGTAATTGGTTAGTTTTGTAAATATTAGAAAGTTAGAGCACCAAAGTGTAAATATATACCAAGTGTGAAAGGTATATATAGTCAAGGTCCTCATAGAGTTTAATAGAGTTTTGGAAAGTTTAGTTTACGAGTGTAAAAGTTTGAAAAGTGAAATAGAAAACTTGTTGAACAATTCTCTCTCTTTCTCCTTCACTTTCACTCGCGCCAAAACTCACACACACAAACTTAAACATCGATCGAAAACCTAATCGAAGACCGTTTGATTATCACTTGGATTTGCTGCTCGATAATCAAATAGGAATCGGATCCACACTGCTTCGATCGAACTGCTCTTCAATCGATTAAGGTTTGAATTTAGCTTCCGCGCGTTTATCATTGCATTCGAACCTAATTGTGTGTTTAATTGCTTGTGTTGAATGAATTCTGGACCTACAATTGGTTCATCATCATATTCCTCTTGTAATTGGTTAGTTTTGTAAATATTAGAAAGTTAGAGCACCAAAGTGTAAATATATACCAAGTGTGGAAAGGTATATATAGTCAAGGTCCTCATAGAGTTTAATAGAGTTTTGGAAAGTTTAGTTTACGAGTGTAAAAGTTTGAAAAGTGAAATAGAAAACTTGTTGAACAATTCTCTCTCTTTCTCCTTCACTTTCACTCGCGCCAAAACTCACACACACAAACTTAAACATCGATCGAAAACCTAATCGAAGACCGTTTGATTATCACTTGGATTTGCTGCTCGATAATCAAATAGGAATCGGATCCACACTGCTTCGATCGAACTGCTCTTCAATCGATTAAGGTTTGAATTTAGCTTCCGCGCGTTTATCATTGCATTCGAACCTAATTGTGTGTTTAATTGCTTGTGTTGAATGAATTCTGGACCTACAATTGGTTCATCATCATATTCCTCTTGTAATTGGTTAGTTTTGTAAATATTAGAAAGTTAGAGCACCAAAGTGTAAATATATACCAAGTGTGAAAAGGTATATATAGTCAAGGTCCTCATAGAGTTTAATAGAGTTTTGGAAAGTTTAGTTTACGAGTGTAAAAGTTTGAAAAGTGAAATAGAAAACTTGTTGAACAATTCTCTCTCTTTCTCCTTCACTTTCACTCGCGCCAAAACTCACACACACAAACTTAAACATCGATCGAAAACCTAATCGAAGACCGTTTGATTATCACTTGGATTTGCTGCTCGATAATCAAATAGGAATCGGATCCACACTGCTTCGATCGAACTGCTCTTCAATCGATTAAGGTTTGAATTTAGCTTCCGCGCGTTTATCATTGCATTCGAACCTAATTGTGTGTTTAATTGCTTGTGTTGAATGAATTCTGGACCTACAATTGGTTCATCATCATATTCCTCTTGTAATTGGTTAGTTTTGTAAATATTAGAAAGTTAGAGACCAAAGTGTAAATATATACCAAGTGTGAAAGGTATATATAGTCAAGGTCCTCATAGAGTTTAATAGAGTTTTGGAAAGTTTAGTTTACGAGTGTAAAAGTTTGAAAAGTGAAATAGAAAACTTGTTGAACAATTCTCTCTCTTTCTCCTTCACTTTCACTCGCGCCAAAACTCACACACACAAACTTAAACATCGATCGAAAACCTAATCGAAGACCGTTTGATTATCACTTGGATTTGCTGCTCGATAATCAAATAGGAATCGGATCCACACTGCTTCGATCGAACTGCTCTTCAATCGATTAAGGTTTGAATTTAGCTTCCGCGCGTTTATCATTGCATTCGAACCTAATTGTGTGTTTAATTGCTTGTGTTGAATGAATTCTGGACCTACAATTGGTTCATCATCATATTCCTCTTGTAATTGGTTAGTTTTGTAAATATTAGAAAGTTAGAGCACCAAAGTGTAAATATATACCAAGTGTGAAAAGGTATATATAGTCAAGGTCCTCATAGAGTTTAATAGAGTTTTGGAAAGTTTAGTTTACGAGTGTAAAAGTTTGAAAAGTGAAATAGAAAACTTGTTGAACAATTCTCTCTCTTTCTCCTTCACTTTCACTCGCGCCAAAACTCACACACACAAACTTAAACATCGATCGAAAACCTAATCGAAGACCGTTTGATTATCACTTGGATTTGCTGCTCGATAATCAAATAGGAATCGGATCCACACTGCTTCGATCGAACTGCTCTTCAATCGATTAAGGTTTGAATTTAGCTTCCGCGCGTTTATCATTGCATTCGAACCTAATTGTGTGTTTAATTGCTTGTGTTGAATGAATTCTGGACCTACAATTGGTTCATCATCATATTCCTCTTGTAATTGGTTAGTTTTGTAAATATTAGAAAGTTAGAGGACCAAAGTGTAAATATATACCAAGTGTGAAAAGGTATATATAGTCAAGGTCCTCATAGAGTTTAATAGAGTTTTGGAAAGTTTAGTTTACGAGTGTAAAAGTTTGAAAAGTGAAATAGAAAACTTGTTGAACAATTCTCTCTCTTCTCCTTCACTTTCACTCGCGCCAAAACTCACACACACAAACTTAAACATCGATCGAAAACCTAATCGAAGACCGTTTGATTATCACTTGGATTTGCTGCTCGATAATCAAATAGGAATCGGATCCACACTGCTTCGATCGAACTGCTCTTCAATCGATTAAGGTTTGAATTTAGCTTCCGCGCGTTTATCATTGCATTCGAACCTAATTGTGTGTTTAATTGCTTGTGTTGAATGAATTCTGGACCTACAATTGGTTCATCATCATATTCCTCTTGTAATTGGTTAGTTTTGTAAATATTAGAAAGTTAGAGGACCAAAGTGTAAATATATACCAAGTGTGAAAGGTATATATAGTCAAGGTCCTCATAGAGTTTAATAGAGTTTTGGAAAGTTTAGTTTACGAGTGTAAAAGTTTGAAAAGTGAAATAGAAAACTTGTTGAACAATTCTCTCTCTTTCTCCTTCACTTTCACTCGCGCCAAAACTCACACACACAAACTTAAACATCGATCGAAAACCTAATCGAAGACCGTTTGATTATCACTTGGATTTGCTGCTCGATAATCAAATAGGAATCGGATCCACACTGCTTCGATCGAACTGCTCTTCAATCGATTAAGGTTTGAATTTAGCTTCCGCGCGTTTATCATTGCATTCGAACCTAATTGTGTGTTTAATTGCTTGTGTTGAATGAATTCTGGACCTACAATTGGTTCATCATCATATTCCTCTTGTAATTGGTTAGTTTTGTAAATATTAGAAAGTTAGAGCACCAAAGTGTAAATATATACCAAGTGTGAAAAGGTATATAGTCAAGGTCCTCATAGAGTTTAATAGAGTTTTGGAAAGTTTAGTTTACGAGTGTAAAAGTTTGAAAAGTGAAATAGAAAACTTGTTGAACAATTCTCTCTCTTTCTCCTTCACTTTCACTCGCGCCAAAACTCACACACACAAACTTAAACATCGATCGAAAACCTAATCGAAGACCGTTTGATTATCACTTGGATTTGCTGCTCGATAATCAAATAGGAATCGGATCCACACTGCTTCGATCGAACTGCTCTTCAATCGATTAAGGTTTGAATTTAGCTTCCGCGCGTTTATCATTGCATTCGAACCTAATTGTGTGTTTAATTGCTTGTGTTGAATGAATTCTGGACCTACAATTGGTTCATCATCATATTCCTCTTGTAATTGGTTAGTTTTGTAAATATTAGAAAGTTAGAGGACC
This sequence comes from Lindernia subracemosa, assembly GCA_028392965.1. NCBI lineage: Eukaryota > Viridiplantae > Streptophyta > Magnoliopsida > Lamiales > Linderniaceae > Vandellia > Vandellia subracemosa. The sequence continues at coordinate 32,082 of JAQPCC010000245.1, forward strand.
AAAGTGTAAATATATACCAAGTGTGAAAAGGTATATAGTCAAGGTCCTCATAGAGTTTAATAGAGTTTTGGAAAGTTTAGTTTACGAGTGTAAAAGTTTGAAAAGTGAAATAGAAAACTTGTTGAACAATTCTCTCTTTCTCCTTCACTTTCACTCGCGCCAAAACTCACACACACAAACTTAAACATCGATCGAAAACCTAATCGAAGACCGTTTGATTATCACTTGGATTTGCTGCTCGATAATCAAATAGGAATCGGATCCACACTGCTTCGATCGAACTGCTCTTCAATCGATTAAGGTTTGAATTTAGCTTCCGCGCGTTTATCATTGCATTCGAACCTAATTGTGTGTTTAATTGCTTGTGTTGAATGAATTCTGGACCTACAATTGGTTCATCATCATATTCCTCTTGTAATTGGTTAGTTTTGTAAATATTAGAAAGTTAGAGCACCAAAGTGTAAATATATACCAAGTGTGAAAAGGTATATATAGTCAAGGTCCTCATAGAGTTTAATAGAGTTTTGGAAAGTTTAGTTTACGAGTGTAAAAGTTTGAAAAGTGAAATAGAAAACTTGTTGAACAATTCTCTCTCTTTCTCCTTCACTTTCACTCGCGCCAAAACTCACACACACAAACTTAAACATCGATCGAAAACCTAATCGAAGACCGTTTGATTATCACTTGGATTTGCTGCTCGATAATCAAATAGGAATCGGATCCACACTGCTTCGATCGAACTGCTCTTCAATCGATTAAGGTTTGAATTTAGCTTCCGCGCGTTTATCATTGCATTCGAACCTAATTGTGTGTTTAATTGCTTGTGTTGAATGAATTCTGGACCTACAATTGGTTCATCATCATATTCCTCTTGTAATTGGTTAGTTTTGTAAATATTAGAAAGTTAGAGACAAAGTGTAAATATATACCAAGTGTGAAAGGTATATATAGTCAAGGTCCTCATAGAGTTTAATAGAGTTTTGGAAAGTTTAGTTTACGAGTGTAAAAGTTTGAAAAGTGAAATAGAAAACTTGTTGAACAATTCTCTCTCTTCTCCTTCACTTTCACTCGCGCCAAAACTCACACACACAAACTTAAACATCGATCGAAAACCTAATCGAAGACCGTTTGATTATCACTTGGATTTGCTGCTCGATAATCAAATAGGAATCGGATCCACACTGCTTCGATCGAACTGCTCTTCAATCGATTAAGGTTTGAATTTAGCTTCCGCGCGTTTATCATTGCATTCGAACCTAATTGTGTGTTTAATTGCTTGTGTTGAATGAATTCTGGACCTACAATTGGTTCATCATCATATTCCTCTTGTAATTGGTTAGTTTTGTAAATATTAGAAAGTTAGAGCACCAAAGTGTAAATATATACCAAGTGTGGAAAGGTATATATAGTCAAGGTCCTCATAGAGTTTAATAGAGTTTTGGAAAGTTTAGTTTACGAGTGTAAAAGTTTGAAAAGTGAAATAGAAAACTTGTTGAACAATTCTCTCTCTTTCTCCTTCACTTTCACTCGCGCCAAAACTCACACACACAAACTTAAACATCGATCGAAAACCTAATCGAAGACCGTTTGATTATCACTTGGATTTGCTGCTCGATAATCAAATAGGAATCGGATCCACACTGCTTCGATCGAACTGCTCTTCAATCGATTAAGGTTTGAATTTAGCTTCCGCGCGTTTATCATTGCATTCGAACCTAATTGTGTGTTTAATTGCTTGTGTTGAATGAATTCTGGACCTACAATTGGTTCATCATCATATTCCTCTTGTAATTGGTTAGTTTTGTAAATATTAGAAAGTTAGAGGACCAAAGTGTAAATATATACCAAGTGTGAAAGGTATATATAGTCAAGGTCCTCATAGAGTTTAATAGAGTTTTGGAAAGTTTAGTTTACGAGTGTAAAAGTTTGAAAAGTGAAATAGAAAACTTGTTGAACAATTCTCTCTCTTTCTCCTTCACTTTCACTCGCGCCAAAACTCACACACACAAACTTAAACATCGATCGAAAACCTAATCGAAGACCGTTTGATTATCACTTGGATTTGCTGCTCGATAATCAAATAGGAATCGGATCCACACTGCTTCGATCGAACTGCTCTTCAATCGATTAAGGTTTGAATTTAGCTTCCGCGCGTTTATCATTGCATTCGAACCTAATTGTGTGTTTAATTGCTTGTGTTGAATGAATTCTGGACCTACAATTGGTTCATCATCATATTCCTCTTGTAATTGGTTAGTTTTGTAAATATTAGAAAGTTAGAGGACCAAAGTGTAAATATATACCAAGTGTGAAAAGGTATATATAGTCAAGGTCCTCATAGAGTTTAATAGAGTTTTGGAAAGTTTAGTTTACGAGTGTAAAAGTTTGAAAAGTGAAATAGAAAACTTGTTGAACAATTCTCTCTCTTTCTCCTTCACTTTCACTCGCGCCAAAACTCACACACACAAACTTAAACATCGATCGAAAACCTAATCGAAGACCGTTTGATTATCACTTGGATTTGCTGCTCGATAATCAAATAGGAATCGGATCCACACTGCTTCGATCGAACTGCTCTTCAATCGATTAAGGTTTGAATTTAGCTTCCGCGCGTTTATCATTGCATTCGAACCTAATTGTGTGTTTAATTGCTTGTGTTGAATGAATTCTGGACCTACAATTGGTTCATCATCATATTCCTCTTGTAATTGGTTAGTTTTGTAAATATTAGAAAGTTAGAGCACCAAAGTGTAAATATATACCAAGTGTGGAAAGGTATATATAGTCAAGGTCCTCATAGAGTTTAATAGAGTTTTGGAAAGTTTAGTTTACGAGTGTAAAAGTTTGAAAAGTGAAATAGAAAACTTGTGAACAATTCTCTCTCTTTCTCCTTCACTTTCACTCGCGCCAAAACTCACACACACAAACTTAAACATCGATCGAAAACCTAATCGAAGACCGTTTGATTATCACTTGGATTTGCTGCTCGATAATCAAATAGGAATCGGATCCACACTGCTTCGATCGAACTGCTCTTCAATCGATTAAGGTTTGAATTTAGCTTCCGCGCGTTTATCATTGCATTCGAACCTAATTGTGTGTTTAATTGCTTGTGTTGAATGAATTCTGGACCTACAATTGGTTCATCATCATATTCCTCTTGTAATTGGTTAGTTTTGTAAATATTAGAAAGTTAGAGGACCAAAGTGTAAATATATACCAAGTGTGGAAAGGTATATATAGTCAAGGTCCTCATAGAGGTTAATAGAGTTTTGGAAAGTTTAGTTTACGAGTGTAAAAGTTTGAAAAGTGAAATAGAAAACTTGTTGAACAATTCTCTCTCTTTCTCCTTCACTTTCACTCGCGCCAAAACTCACACACACAAACTTAAACATCGATCGAAAACCTAATCGAAGACCGTTTGATTATCACTTGGATTTGCTGCTCGATAATTGTAATACCCGTAAAATTTAATACGGGGATTTCGCAAGACTTCGAAATTGGTGAAGATAAATTTGGGCAGGCTTGAAATTGAGCCCAAATAATAATTGGGCCCAAGCCCGATAAAGGAGGAAAACTTTGATGGGCTGAAGGCTAAATTATGGGTTGCTTAGGACGTGAGGAAAAACACGTCCATGCCTCATCACCTGCTGAACAAAAGCAGTAAAAACCATCATTAGAGATAAATAATAGCATGAAGAGAGAAAGGAGAAGAAGGCGAGAGAGAAAGAAGAAAGAGACAAAGGAAATTCGGCAAAAGCTTCTTCCAATTTTCATCAACAAGAATCTGCTTAAACACTGCTTAGGAAGTGAGGTAGGTGAAACTTACAAACCCAAAACTGATATTTTTAAGCTGTTATATTTATGGTGAAATGATCACCATCGTTTTTGGTTCGATAAAATGATATGTGTGATGATTGATGTTTAAAAACCCAAAATATGGGTTTTAATTATGTTATGAGTTTCTGGAATTTGTTGAAGATATGAAGATTTGAAGAACTTAGTATTTTTCGTATACTGTTCTTTACTTTCGGATGATTTCTTGTTTTCGGGCTGAAAACCATTTTCGCGGGCCATTTTAAGTTTTCGCGGGCCTAAGGTTTTCGGTATGTGAGAGGAAAAAGTTTTCGCGGGCCGAGAAATCAGTTTTCGCGGGCCTAAGGTTTTCGGTATGTGAGAGGAAAAAGGTTTTCGCGGGCCAAATAATGAGTTTTTCGAACCAAGCTTTTCGCCACTTTTTGTGAGTTTTCGCGAACCAAAACTTTTCGCTAGCTACTGTTCAAAATGAAAAAGCTTTTCGCCACTTCCAAAGTTTTCGCCAAGTTTGAGCTGTTCGCTACTTTTCGCTAGCCTACGCTTTTCGCCACTTAAAAGAAATAGTTTTCGCCAGTTAAAGTTTTCGCCAGCTTTTCGAAATGCCAAAACTTTTCGCGACATAGAAAGGTTTTCGCCAGGTTAAAAGGTTTTCGTCAGGTCAACTTTTAGTAGGCTTTTCATGGGCCTGGTGTGACCATTCTGGGCTTTAGGTTGATTTCAGCCCAAATCTTTTAATTTTGTTGAACTAAGTTTTTATAAAATATTTTCGAGCTTGGACCCAATTTCTCGGGTCAACTGATAAAGGAGTATTGGGTCTTAAATAATTTACTATTCTCGGGATTTTAAGTATTTAAACCAAAAGTACGTTTTAAATATTCTAATGATTTTTGAGGTTTTTCGAATATACTTAATATGTTCTGCGATTAATTGTTCATGATCCACGGCATGTCATGACGAGAGTATTGATCGCATTTGTGCGATGAGAGAGTGTATGCCTTTCTTTGGCAGAGATTTGTGAGGTTAAGACTCGTAGGTGCACCTGACGGGAGACAGACGTGATCGCTCTGTCTACTCAGGCTTGAGCAACCTGAGGTGCCCACCGTCGTAGGATTGCTCGACTTGACGGGAGATAGACGTGATTGTTCTATCTACCCGGGTACAGCGTGGGAGCGCGACTCGGGGTGCCTACCGTCATGAGATGAGATTAGGCGGGAGATAGACGTGATCGCTCTATCTACCCGGGTACGCGTGAAAACGCGACTCGGGGTGCCCACCGCCATGAAATGTGATTTCCGAGTCTGTGTGACCGGATGATTGATGTGATGTTGCGCGCGAGGTGCCGAGTCTAACCTAGGGCCCTGAGTATTGAGATATGAGAAAAATGAGCGTGCATTTGTCATGTGAGATATTGGGATTTGGGGACATGTGCACGCATGCATCGCATTATTTTGGTATTCACCTACTGGGCAATTTTGCTCAGGGTTACATGTTTTATAGGTACGGGTGAGTAGCGGCTGGTGGCGGTGACTCCACGGGCTTTTGGGGGCGGATGCAGTACATGGGACGCGACCTGTGGAGGCGTAGGATTGTTTTGATATTTTGGGGCTTCGGCCCGCTGTAAAGACTAGCACGGCTTTTGTAAAACAACTCTTTATATATTGTATAATATACTATGTTTTTTTGTAAAATGGGCTTTCCGCGGCTTTCGTTGCGAAAACCCGCCAACTATTTATATTAAAAAATGGGGTCGTCACAGGTGGTATCAGAGCCTAGGTTTTAGATTCTGAAGACTGTCCATGTACTGCTGCCCAAAAGCCGGGAGAACCAGCCGCGCCTGTAAGTTTTAATTTTAACGATAGTATGTGGTACATGACTATGTGCTTGTACGTGTCTGTGAATGAAGAATAGTTACAAAATGCCGAGAGGGGGACGTAAACACGTTGGGGAGTCGAGCCGAAGAGGCGAGCCCGAATCTCCAACGCACGAACATAATACCATCGATAGACTGACCGAACTAATTCAGCGTCAGTCGGAGAAAATTAGTGACTTTATACACCATCGGAGCTCGTCGGAGCATCGTTCTTCCCCACAGCCCGATCGTGTACAAATAATCGGGGAGCACTTCCGAAAATTGAATCCTCCCATCTTTACCGAGGCTGTCAACCCTGCAATGGCTGAAGACTGGATAGGCACTATAGAAGACATGTTCATCTATAGCAGAGTGCCTGATAATGAGAAGGTACTGTGCGCCGTTTCCCTCCTACGGGAGAACGCGCGCTATTGGTGGAACACAGTAAAAGTATTGGAAGACCCAATCACCATGTCGTGGGGTAGATTCAAGGAGCTGTTCTTCACCAAATATTTCACCGCTCATGAACAGGAGCAGCGTATGCTCCAATTCATGAATTTACGACAAGGAAGCAGCCGGTGGCGGAATACATTCGTCGTTTTGAAGAATTGTCCCGTTTTGCCCCGTTTCTCGTGGCAACTAACACCCTGAAGGTGACTCGATTCATTCAGGGACTCAAGCCCGAAATCTATCGGGATTTGAGCATAGCCGGCGCGCGACAGCTGGAGTTCATGCAAGTTACCGAACGCGCCTTAATTGCCGAGCAAGCAGAGCGGGTAGTTGTGGAAGCCCAGGAAGCGAGGAAAAGGAGAGAGAATCAACAAGGCGGAGGGGGAAACAAGAAGCGCCAATTCTTTGGCAAAGGGCGGTCTAGCCAAGGAAACCGACCGGGCCAACAAAACTGGCGCCCGAGGCCGAATCAAGGACCGACAAATATCTCCAATCGAGCTCAGAATGTTACGCCCCAATGCCAGCAATGCGGGCGCTATCACTTTGGGGTCTGCTACGGAGTGAGACAACCTCCACAGTGCTACCAATGCGGAAAGATTGGGCATTTCGCTAGGGCATGCCCAGAGAGACAACCCCTGGTGCAGAATCAACCCCAGCAGTTGATCCGACCTCCACCGGTACCAGCACGAGTCTTCACATTAACAAAAGAGGAGCGGAGACAAACCCAGATGTAGTGACGGGTACGATGAATATCTTTCACGTGTCTACATCTATCTTAATTGACTCAGGAGCCACACATTCTTTTGTGTCGGCTGAGTTTGTGAAAAAGGTGGGAATATATCCTACCCAATTTAAAAATGATTATTTAGTTAGTTTGCCACATGGGAACCCGACCCGAACCAATTTAGTGATAGAAAAGTACCCAGTAAATATGGAGGGTAGGGAATTGTTAGTCGATCTAATTGTAATCCCGATGAATGATTACGACATCATATTCGGGATGGATTGGCTTTCGAAATACGGAGCCATGATTGACGTTCTAAGAAAATCGTGAGGTTCCAATCACCGAGGGAGGAGAGTTCATCTTTTGGGGAAAGGCGAGCAAGGATAAATTCCTCAAATATCTGCCCTGAAGGCCGACGACTTGTTAACTCGGGTTGCGAATTCTATCTTTGTTCTGCCATGAAGGCCGAGGAATCTCCTCTTTTGAGACTCGAGGAGGTTCCGATTGCGAATGAATACCCCGACGTGTTTCCCGACGACCTTCCAGGTTTACCTCCTAATAGAGAGATCGAATTCAAAATCGATCTTGTGCCTGGGGCTGCCCCGATATCGAAAGCCCCATATCGATTAGCGCCGAACGAGCTACGGGAACTGAAAGAACAGTTGGAAGAGTTGTTGCAGAAGGGATTCATCCAACCGAGCTTCTCTCCATGGGGAGCACCGGTTCTTTTCGTTCGAAAGAAAGACGGGTCGATGAGATTGTGCATCGATTATCGTGAGCTAAATAAGATCACGATAAAGAATAAGTATCCGTTGCCAAGGATTGATGACTTGTTTGACCAATTGCAAGGAGCAACGGTATTCTCTAAGATCGACCTGCGCTCTGGGTATCATCAGTTAAAGATCCGTGAGGCAGACGTTCCCAAAACCGCATTCAGCACGAGGTACGGCCATTACGAGTTTCTGGTCATGCCTTTCGGGTTGACAAATGCACCAGCTGCTTTCATGGATCTGATGAATCGGGTATTCAAGAATTTCCTAGACTGCTTCGTGATCGTCTTTATAGATGATATCCTTATTTATTCAAAGACGAAAGATGAACATGAAGAACACCTAAAAACAATTCTAGGAATTTTACGGGAAAAGCAGTTATTCGCAAAATTCAAGAAATGCGAATTTTGGTTGCGGAAGTGGCCTTTCTGGGACACATTATTTCTGGAGACGGGATTTCGGTGGATCCTAGTAAGATTGAAGCAATTAAGAATTGGCCACGACCAAACACTCCCACGGAAATTAGAAGTTTTCTCGGGCTTGCTGGATATTATCGGAAGTTCATCAAAGATTTTTCCAGCATTGCCTCAACACTCACCAATTTGACGAAGAAAAATGTTCCGTTTAAATGGACGGAATCGTGTGAGCAAAGCTTCCAAGGACTGAAAAAGAGACTCACGACCGCTCCGGTTTTAGCAATACCGTCAGGAACTGAAGGATTTTCGGTGTATACGGATGCCTCGAAGAGTGGCTTGGGATGCGTGCTAATGCAGAACGGGAAGGTAATTGCCTATGCCTCCCGACAACTAAAGGAGTACGAGAAAAACTACCCCACGCACGATTGGAACTCGCAGCCGTGGTATTCGCCCTGAAGATCTGGCGACATTACCTCTACGGAGAAAGATGCGAGATTTTTACGGATCACAAGAGCTTGAAGTACTTCTTCACCCAAAAGGAGTTAAATATGAGGCAACGACGATGGCTTGAGTTGGTGAACGATTACGAATGCGTTATCAATTATCATCCGGGTAAAGCCAACGTAGTCGCAGATGCTTTGAGTCGTAAAGCCGTGAGTGCGGAGCTATGCCAGATTGGAGTAGAGGTGATTAACTTCGGTGAAGTCGAAGCGAGAATGGAAGCACTAACGCTCAAACCAACATTGTTGGAACAAATCACTAAGGCCCAAAAGGAAGATGATCTTTATGTGAAGATTAAAGGGGAACAAAACAAAAGCACTACGGCGGATTTTGAAATCCGAGGAAACGGGAGCTTACGATACAACGGCCGTCTGTATGTGCCAAATAAGGAAGAACTCCGATTTAAAGTATTGACGGAGGCACATACTACACCATACTCTGTACATCCTGGTACGACGAAAATGTATCAGGATTTACGAGTTAACTATTGGTGGCCGGGGATAAAGAAAGATGTTGCCGCCTATGTAAATCAATGCCTGACTTGCCAACAGATTAAAGCGGAACACCAAAGGCCGGCAGGAATGTTACAACCGTTAACGATTCATGAATGGAAGTGGGACCATATAACAATGGATTTCGTCGTTGGACTGCCAAAGACTGTGAAAGGCCACGACGCAATTTGGGTAATTGTCGATAGATTGACGAAATCTGCCCATTTCCTGCCAATCAATAAAACATATTCCATGGAGAAGTATGCGGAATTATATATTCAAGAGATTGTTCGACTCCATGGAATCCCAATTTCGATCATTTCAGATCGGGACTCGAGGTTTCTGTCTAACTTCTGGGGAAGTTTACAAAAGGCTATGGGAACCAAGTTGTCTTTCAGTTCAGCTTATCATCCCCAGACAGACGGACAATCTGAACGGATGATCCAAACACTGGAAGATATGTTACGAGCATGCGTGCTAGATTTTAAAGGAAATTGGAACAAATACCTTCCGCTGATCGAATTCTCGTACAACAACAGCTTTCAGGCTACGATCGGAATGGCGCCTTATGAAGCTTTGTACGGGCGTAAATGTCGATCCCCAGTTCATTGGGACGAGATCGGTGAACGAGCGCTATTAGGTCCCGAAATGGTTCGAGAAATGACGGAAGCTGTTGCAAAGATTCGAGAGAGAATGCAAACAGCCCAAAGTCGTCAGAAAAGCTACGCTGATAAACGACGAAGGCCGTTAGAATTCGCGGAGGATGATCGGGTATTCTTGAAGATATCCCCAATGAAGGGCGTGAAGCGGTTCGGACGCAAAGGGAAGTTGAGTCCGAGGTATATAGGCCCTTTCAGAATCCTGAAACGAATTGGCGAGGTCGCTTATCAACTTGAATTATCGGCGTCTTTAGATCAGGTTCACGACGTCTTTCACGTGTCAACATTGCGAAAATACGTCGCCGACCCAAGCCATGTGCTACAAAATGAAACCCTTCATCAACGGTTGAAACCGGACTTAAGTTACGAGGAGAAGCCGGTAGAAATCTTGATGTATGAAGTAAAGCAACTTCGGAATAAAAATATTCCGTTGGTCAAAGTTCTGTGGCGTAATCAGGCAATTGAGGAAGCAACGTGGGAACGAGAAGACGACATGCGGCAGAAGTACCCCGAAGTATTTCCGACTGCCTAAATTTCGAGGACGAAATTTCTTGAAGGAGGGGAGGATGTAATACCCGTAAAATTTAATACGGGGATTTCGCAAGACTTCGAAATTGGTGAAGATAAATTTGGGCAGGCTTGAAATTGAGCCCAAATAATAATTGGGCCCAAGCCAAATAAAGGAGGAAAACTTTGATGGGCTGAAGGCTAAATTATGGGTTGCTTAGGACGTGAGGAAAAACACGTCCATGCCTCATCACCTGCTGAACAAAAGGAGTAAAAACCATCATTAGAGATAAATAATAGCAGGAAGAGAGAAAGGAGAAGAAGGCGAGAGAGAAAGAAGAAAGAGACAAAGGAAATTCGGCAAAAGCTTCTTCCAATTTTCATCAACAAGAATCTGCTTAAACACTGCTTAGGAAGTGAGGTAGGTGAAACTTAAAACCCAAAACTGATATTTTTAAGCTGTTATATTTATGGTGAAAGGATCACCATCGTTTTTGGTTCGATAAAATGCTATGTGTGATGATTGATGTTTAAAAACCCAAAATATGGGTTTTAATTATGTTATGAGTTTCTGGAATTTGTTGAAGATATGAAGATTTGAAGAACTTAGTATTTTTCGTATACTGTTCTTTACTTTCGGATGATTTCTTGTTTTCGGGCCGAAAACCATTTTCGCGGGCCATTTTAAGTTTTCGCGGGCCGAGAAATCAGTTTTCGCGGGCCTAAGGTTTTCGGTATGTGAGAGGAAAAAGTTTTCGCGGGCCGAGAAATCAGTTTTCGCGGGCCTAAGGTTTTCGGTATGTGAGAGGGAAAAGGTTTTCGCGGGCCAAATAATGAGTTTTTCGAACCAAGCTTTTCGCCACTTTTTGTGAGTTTTCGCGAACCAAAACTTTTCGCTAGCTACTGTTCAAAATGAAAAAGTTTTTCGCCACTTCCAAAGTTTTCGCCAAGTTTGAGCTGTTCGCTACTTTTCGCTAGCCTAAGCTTTTCGCCACTTTTTGTGAGTCTTCACGAACCAAAACTTTTCGCTACTTAATATAAGTTTTCGCTAGCTACTGTTCAAAATGAAAAAGTTTTTCGCCACTTCCAAAGTTTTCGCCAAGTTTGAGCTGTTCGCTACTTTTCGCTAGCCTACGCTTTTCGCCACTTAAAAGAAATAGTTTTCGCCAGTTAAAGTTTTCGCCAGCTTTTCGAAATGCCAAAACGTTTCGCGACATAGAAAGGTTTTCGCCAGGTTAAAAAGGTTTTCGTCAGGTCAACTTTTAGTAGGCTTTTCATGGGCCTGGTGTGACCATTCTGGGCTTTAGGTTGATTTCAACCCAAATCTTTTAATTTTTGTTGAACTAAGTTTTTATAAAATATTTTCGAGCTTGGACCCAATTTCTCGGGCAACTGATAAAGGAGTATTGGGTCTTAAATAATTTACTATTCTCGGGATTTTAAGTATTTAAACCAAAAGTACGTTTTAAATATTCTAATGATTTTTGAGGTTTTTCGAATATACTTAATATGTTCTGCGATTAATTGTTCATGCATCCACGGCATGTCATGACGAGAGTATTGATCGCATTTGTGCGATGAGAGAGTGTATGCCTTTCTTTGGCAGAGATTTGTGAGGTTAAGACTCGTAGGTGCACCTGACGGGAGACAGACGTGATCGCTCTGTCTACTCAGGCTTGAGCACATTGTTAGAGCGAATCAAGAAAGCACAGGAGAGAGACGAGCTGTACTTGAAAGTGAAAGGCGCGCAACGAGAAGAAACGCCATCCGACTTTGAAATACGGGAAGACGGGAGTCTCCAATACAAGGACTGTTTGTACGTACCCAATGATGCGGAACTACGACGAACTGTAATGACGGAGGCACATCCCACAGCGTACTCGGTACATCCAGGCGCAACAAAGATGTATCGAGATTTGCGAAGGACCTACTGGTGGCCGGGGATGAAGAAAGACATTGCTACCTTTGTAAGCCAATGTCTAATCTGTCAGCAAATTAAGGCAGAGCACCAACGACCGGCGGGAACCTTACAACCTCTGCCGATTCCTGAATGGAAATGGGACCACATCACGATGGACTTTGTCGTTGGCTTATAAAAAACAATCAAAGGCCACGATGCTATTTGGGTGATTGTTGATCGCCTAACCAAATCTGCTCATTTTCTGCCGATTAGCTCAACCTTTTCCATGGAGCGGTACGCGGAGTTATATATTCAGGAAATAGTTCGGCTCCATGGGATTCCATCTTCTATCGTCTCGGATCGAGATCCAAGATTTCTATCGAATTTCTGGAGAAGTTTACAGAAAGCAATGGGAACCAAACTCTCGTTCAGTACCGCCTACCATCCTCAGACAGACGGACAATCCGAACGAACGATCCAAACCCTTGAGGATATGTTACGTGCATGCGTACTAGACTTCAAGGGAAATTGGAGCAAATATCTCCCATTGATCGAGTTCTCATACAATAATAGCTATCACGCGACGATTGGGATGGCACCGTACGAGGCCTTATACGGGCGTAAATGCCGATCTCCAGTACACTGGGATGAAGTCGGCGAGCAACCATTATTAGGCCCCGATATGGTGCGTGAAATGACGGAAGCCATAGAGAAGATTCGGGAGAGAATGCGAACGGCTCAGAGTAGACAAAAGAGCTATGCGGACCAAAGACGACGACCATTGGAATTCACAGAGGACGACTGGGTATTTTTTAAGATATCCACGATGAAAGGCGTAAACCGATTCGGACGAAAGGGCAAGCTGAGTCCGAGGTACATTGGCCCTTTCAGAATACTCAGACGAGTCGGCGAGGTCGCTTACCAACTGGACTTGCCAATTTCATTATCACAAGTCCACGATGTTTTTCACGTATCAACGTTACGAAAATACATCGCGGACCCGAGTCATGTGATCGAGAATGAATTTCTTTATCAACAGTTGAGGCCGGACTTAAGTTACGAAGAAAGGCCAGTAGAGATTTTGATGCAAGAAGTAAAGCGACTTCGGAATAAAAGTATTCCATTAGTTAAAATACTGTGGCGGAATCAATCAATTGAAGAAGCAACTTGGGAGCGAGAGGACGATATGAGGAATCGCTATCCCGAATTATTCCAGTCGGCATAATTTCGGGGACGAAATTCTTTTAAGGGGGGGAGGATGTAATACCCGTAAAATTTAATACGGGATTTATAATGTAATTAGCATTGTAATTAGAAAAGTTTGATATATTATTTAGATGAAGAATTCGAAAACTCGGATGAAGAGTATGAATAATAATAGGAACACCCGAATTATGATAAGTACTTGAAAACAAAAGAGATCAAAATTCGGGTAATGACAAATTCGGGTGAAGCTCGAAATTTTCGGGTAAAGCCTAAGTAATTTTCGGGTAAGACATTTCTTAACCTAAGAGGAAAAACTCGTCACCTCCTTGTCACCTACTTATCATCATTTACCTTAACATATATCTACACCTCATTAAGTGAAAAACAAAAAAAGAAAAGGGAGTAGAGGACGTTTTCAAAACAAAGGAGAATTTTGCTAACAAGGATTGAGAGCTCGGGAAAGATCTAACACCCTTAAGCTTTGGATGTGAGGTAGGTGAAGATCACCTATAATACGTAAACGAATTCGTGTTATTCATTTTGATACATGTTTATTTGAATTATGTGAATTTCGTGGATGATATATATATGCTTGACGAGAATTATGTGAACTTTCATGCATGATTCGTTTGTGTGCTCGAAACTCAGATTTTTGGGTTTGTATTTGTAGGTAAAGTGAAATTTTCGGGTGTTAGAAATATTTTCGGGTGTGTAAATATTATTCGGGTATATGAAGAATTTCGGACATTTGGAGAATTTTTGGGTATTTTCGGATAGAAGTTATTCGGGCGTTTGAATAATTTTCGGGCATAGTACTGTAACCAGGAATTAATATAAATTCGGGTAGGTATATGTGTAGCGACCCCCCTTCTTAAACATAAATAGTTGGCGGGTTTTCGCAACGAAAGCCGCGGAAAGCCCATTTATAAAAACAAATAGTATTTTATATACTACATAAAAGAGTCGTTTTACAAAAGTCTTATATCGGGCCGAAGCCCCAAAATATCAAAACAATCCTACGCCTCCACAGGTCGCGTCCCATGTACTGCATCCGCCCCCAAAAGCCTGTGGAGTCACCGCCACCAGCCGTCTACTTATTCGTACCTATAAAACATGTAACCCTGAGCACAATTGCCCAGTAGGTGAACATCAAAATAATGCGATGCATGCGTGCACATGTCCCCAAGTCCCGATATCTCACCTGACAAATGCACGCTCATTTTTCTCATATCTCAATACTCAGGGCCCTAGGTTAGACTCGGCACCTCGCGCGCAACATCACATCAATCATCCGGTCACACAGACTCGGAAATCACATCTCATGGCGGTGGGCACCCCGAGTCGCGTTTTCACGCTGTACCCGGGTAGATAGATCAGTCACGTCTATCTCCCGCCTAATCTCATCACCTGACGGTGGGCACCCCGAGTCGCGCTCCTACGCTGTACCCGGGTAGATAGAACGATCACGTCTATCTCCCGTCAAGTCGAGCCATCCTACGACGGTGGGCACCTCAGGTTGCTCAAGCCTGAGTAGACAGATCGATCACGTCTGTCTCCCGTCAGGTGCACCTACGAGTCTTAACCTCACAAATCTCTGCCAAAGGAAGGCATACACTCTCCCATCGCACAAATGCGATCAATACTCTCGTCATGACATGCCGTGGATGTATGAACAATTAATCGCAGAACATATCAAGTATATCCGAAAAATTCTCAAAAATCATTAGAACGTACTTTTTGGTTCAAATACTTAACATCCTAAGAACAGTAAATTATTTAAGACCCAATATTCCTCTATCAGTTGACCCGAAAATGGGGTCTCGAAAATATTTTATAAAAGTTGACCTGATACGAAAACTGTGGAAGTGGCGAAAAGCTTTGGTTCGAAAACCTTTAGTGGCGAAAAGCTTTGGTTCGAAAATAGTGGCGAAAAGCTTTGGCACGAAAAAGTTGCGATTGGTACGAAAACAGTGGCGAAAACCTTTGGTACGAAAACGGTAGCGAAAAGCTCGGTACGAAAACCTAATAAAATTTGGCAAAAAGCTTGGTTCGCGAAACCTTTTTATTTTGAACAGTGACTAGCGAAAAGCTCACTTCGCGAACGCTGAGTGGCGAAAAGCTTTGGTACGAAAATAGTGGCGAAAAGCTTTAGTTCGAAAATAGTGGCGAAAAGCTTTAGTTCGCGAACCTTAAATGGCGAAAAGCTTTAGTTCGCGAAAACTGACTTTCGGCCCGCGAAAACAGGTTTTCGGCCCGTGATGTCTCATAGTTCGCGAAATACCTTAGCCCGCGAAAACAGGTTTGCGGCCCGCGAAAACTGATTTTCCTCACATACCGAAAACTTACGGCCCGCGAAAACTGATTTTCGGTCCGCAAAGACTGGTTTCTCGGCCCGCGAAAACTTTTTCCTCTCACATACCGAAAACTTTCGGCCCGCGAAAACTTTAAAATGGCCCGCGAAAACCTTTTTCGGCCCGAAAACAAGAATCATACGAAAAACACAGAACAGTATACGAAAACACTGTGTTCTTTAAATCTTCATAACTTCAACAAATTCCAGGAACTCATAACACCATTAAAACCCATATTTTGGGTTTTTAAACATCAAACATCAAACATAACATTCAAACACACCAAAAACGAAGGTGATCCTTTCACCATAAACATCACAGCTTAAAAATATTAGCTTTTGGGTTTGTAGTTTCACCTACCTCACGTCCTAAGCACTGTTTTAAACAGATTGTTTGATGAAGCTTGGAAGGACCTTTTGCCAAATTTCCTCTCTTCCTTTCTCTCTCGCCTTCCTCTCCTTGTTCTTTTTTCTTCTGAAGTTTTTGAAGTATTGTATATTTAAGTTGGGGAGAGACTTACGTGATGACAAGGAGGTGATAAGGTGGTGATGCAATTTTCCTCTTAAGCTAAGAAAAGGGCCTTTTTGTAATTTTCCCCCTTTTTTTGTATCTTTCTTCATCGCAAATAGATTTCTTTAGGAAAAATACGAATCCAGTCCTTCAAAGTTTTTTCTTCTTTATTGGGCCTGGGCCCAATTATTATTTGGGCTCGATTTCAAGCCCGCCCAAATCTTTACCAATTTCGAGGTTTTGCGAAATCCCCGTATTAAATTTTTACGAGTATTACAATATGTTTTCGGGCCTTTAATATTTTCGGATGTTTTAATAAATGTTCGGGTGTGAGAGTTTTCGGTACTTCAAAGATTTTCGGGCATTCACCCTATTTTCGAGCCCTGAACTTTCGACGTGTGCATGCTTTTTCGGGTAAAGATTTTCGGGCTTTTAAAAGAGATTCGGGCCCAAAGACTTTTGAAATATAAAAACACTTTCGGGCAGTAACTTTCGGGTTAAAAAAAAATGCGTTTAATAAAAATATTCCGAGTCCAATGGGCATAGTCAATTCTAATGCCCAATGGGCATAGTCAATTTTAATAAAAACACTTGAGGAAAATTATTTTTACGTCATTTGATAAGAAAAATATTCCGAGCCCAATGGGCATAGTCAATTCTAATGCCCGATTAAAAGTTGTCGAAATAGATTTTTACAGTGCATTTAATAATGCGTCTTCGGGAAAAAGTTATTTTCAGTTCAATACTGCATTTTATTTGCACTACACTTGCATTCCATATCAGTGCGAGGGATGTTGACCGTGTTGACACGGTGACACTGTATAGTGTCTACGAGCGGGGTAGAATGTGACCAATGTTGGTCGTCGACTCGTAATGGAGTTATGAGGTTAGGACTGAGGCACCAGACGGGAGACGGACGTGATCGATTCGTCTACTCAGTTGTGTTGGAGCGCAGTCTGAGGTGCCAACCGTCGGATGATTAGCGGAAGGAGCGACCTGGTAGGAGGATGCCTGGCGTGATCGTTCAGGTGCACTGCCAGCGTAGGCTACCGCTTGAGCAGGAGGAAACTCGGGAGGGAGCGATCTAGTGGGAGGATGTTTGGCGTGATCGTCCAGATGCACTACTAGCTTGGGCTACCTGAGCGCGGGCCCCTGAATCTGTATTGTATTGTGCGCGCGTGGTGCCTAGTCTAGCCTAGGGCCCTGATGTGACGATAGGTTGGGACGAGAGGAAAAAGTCGAGCGTGCATATATTGTGAGGTGTTTGAGGAACGGGATCTGAGAGCACGCTGCATTCACGCATATTTTCACCTACTGGGCGGTAGCTCAGTGTTTACGTGTTGTAGGTACTATCGAGTCCGACGTCGAGGTACGTCGCGACTGAGGTGGGCTGATGGCGGTGACTCCACGGACTTTTGAGGGCAGGGCTGTACATGGATGAAGACCTGTGGAGCGGGGTTAGGGCATTTTGATATTTTGGGGCTATGGCCTTTGTAAATATACGACTTTGTAACCCGTGTTTACTATAATATAATTTTATTTTATGAAAAAGGTTTTGTAAAAAGGGTCTTCCGCGGCTTTCGTTGCGGAAATCCGCCACTAATAGTATTTAGAAAATGAGGGTCGCCACATCTATTATCTTTACCAAACCTTAAAATAAATATACCTCGTATAAAATAAAATCATATATGCATGAACATATGGGGTAAGGTTTTTCGGTTCCTGACATGACGAACTCAAACTGCGGGGCCTTACGCATCTCAAAGTAACTGAAGCGACGGCTTATCTATACATGCTGGCACAGAAGTTCGTGAATCCATTGCGGGACCGCAGTCAAGACCAAATGAGGATCAGGGATAAAGGAAAAGTCACGGACTTGGTTGAGGTCGAGCACCACAGCTCTGGCCGAAGCGTGCAGTTCCCGATCTTCATCGTCAAGTTCATCGATTTCGACTCAGCCAGAGAAAGAGTCGAGAGGATTTCGGAAGCTGACTTGCCACTTCTGCGTTTCCAAGATATTCTCAATATGGGTTCTACAGGAAGTTCACCCTGAAGGAATTCCGTTATCGACTTGGATTGGATGCGCTGAAGAGGCTTATGTTAAGGCAAGTCAAGTACTACGCGGCACAGGACCTTCAGATTGGAATAGAGAACAATATGAAGAAGGTCAACCTGCCAGGACCAAGCAATCGAACAACCTCAGCTCATGGGTTTGAAGTCAGCTTCATATTCACTGAACCCAAGCTGGTTGTAATCTACGAAGACTTAGAAGACCAGAAACGAGTGATGCTCCTGTCAGAAGTCAATATGTATTGCGACGGGATGCTTAAAAAGGTTCTTCAAAGTCTTCGTCAGAAATATGATGACCTGACGAATGTGCCGCAACCGAAACCTCTACTAGATCTCGAAGAAGAAGAACTTACCGAGAAAGTAATCACTGCCATTGAAGAAAGGCTCAACTTGAGAAACAACATCAGGCAGTTTGAGCTGATTCTCGGTCTACGCAAATCATTCTACCTTCGAGATCGCCCATGAACAAGAGGACGAGGTGCTAGAAGAAGATGAACACAAAGGGGAAGATTGTTAGGAATATTTATTGTGTTCATCATCATATTCCTCTTGTAATTGGTTACTTTGTAAATAGTAGATAGTTCGAGGACTAAAATGTAAATATATACCAAAAGTAGAAAGGTATATATAGTCGAGGTCCTCATTTCTCTTTAGTAGAGTTCTGGAAAATAGTTTACGCATGTAAAAGATTGGAAAGGAAAATAGAAAACTTGTTGAAAGATTCTCTTTCTCTCTTTCTCTTTTACGCGCGCCAAAACCTCACACACAAACCTAACTTTCAATCGAATTCATCATTGAAGGCTGTTTGATTATCGTTTGGATTTGCTGCTTGATAATCAAACAGATTTCGGATCCACTCTGCGTTCGATCGAGCTACAATTCGACAGTTTAAGGTTCGATTTTAGCTTCCGCGTTAACTTCATCATTTTGAACCTAATTGTGTGTTAATCAATTGAGTTGATCGAATTTTGGACTACAAAAATTATCTATTTTAGCCTTTTCAGCTTTAGTAATTTCTTTCTTTAATTTTGAATTCGAAATGACTTTAGAATTTATCTCATCAGGAATAGACTTAGAGACATTTTCGTTCATCTTAATATAGAATGATTTTTCTTCATCTATTATTTCCTGTTTGACAGGTTTAGTCATTTGAGTTGTCTTATCTTGTTTGGGAGAATTTTCTTTTAAAGTTTCAGTTAAGACAAGATAGGAAGTTGAGGATGTGCCTTTTATATAGGAATTCTTGAGAATTAAATTCTCCTTTTGAAGTTCTTCCAATTTTGCTTGAAATCCTACTCGTTCTGATTCCATAATAGAATTTAATTCAGCAATTTTGCGTTCAGTTTCTAGAGTATAACAATCTTTAGAGTTTGGTTTTGTTGATTGTATAGAATGTTCCATGTTTGGCACGGACTCAATTGTTTGAGTTGATTTATTTAGCAATATAGTATCTTTTATTTGGCGTTGCTCAGTTTGTCCTCGTTTTGCTAGAACATCTTCTAATTCTTTAATTTTTAATATAATTAATTTCTTTGTTCAAGGAGACTTTTGTTTTGGGCTTCGCTATTTATTTTTTCGTCTCTACATGTAGATAATTCTTTTGTAAGTTCGCTTATAGTTGATTCTTGTTGTGCGACCCTTGTTTTTAAGCTAGTCAGCCTTTCTTGTTCTATTGTTTGTTTATTTTTAACAATAGTTTTTTCTTCTAAACTCTTAACTAAGCAGTTGTAATTATTTTATAGCCTAGCTTCTAATTCTTTGATTTTTGTCAAGTAGTAGGCTTCCATATTTTCTTTCTTGGTTGGATGTTTTTTATCGTTATCGTGTTTTTGAATTGATATTAATTTTTTATCAACGTGTTCGAATAGATTTTCGAATGATTAAGTTTTCGGAAGTTTAGGTATCAAAAAGATTTTTGAAATGATTTAGAAAAGAAAAAAAAATTGTATCGAGAATAATTTTTGTACCGGAAAATTTTACCAGTCCAAAAAAATTTTGTTACCCAAAACGTTTTCGTATGAACCGGCTGTTGGGAGGTATGCCCTCGGAGTGCCGTTCAGAGGACTGAGTTGAATAGGGTGACCCCTGTTGTATTAGTTCGAAAAATATAAAAGGTTTATTGTAAATGTTTAATTAATAAAATATTGTATTTTATTAATTTGAGGCATTCGTTATTTATTAACCGAGTTTAAAGTCTACTAGCTTCCGGTAGTGCGGTAAATAAATAAAACCCTTGTGCACGAGTTGATCGATCGATTCTCATGGGATGAGAGAGGTGACACCGATTGGATCTTATTCTCCGCACTAAATAAACGTTCACAAGTCTTAGGAATCTAGTGGGTGACTAGATTACCGAATAGACTTGTTCGTCGACGGCTCCAACGCAACGATTGTGTCAATCGTTCATCTTGGAAGATGGGAGGTCGTGATGGAAATATTGCCGATCGGGGCATCGGAGTATTCGAACACATGGCTCGATATTCGTTTTGATCGCATGGCTTAACACGGGGATGTCAACGATCGAACGAAGACTATAGCAACCTTAGACCGTTAGGCTCATCGGCGGATTTGCTTCCGCGATTCCGGTTTGACGCTAGTTTGCTAGGCCTGTTAAATACTCTTATAAAGGGTATGGGCCAGCTGCAAAACACAGCCGGTTTTACGGAGGTGATTGTCGGGCTTTGAGCGCAATCGGGATTAACTACCTCATATACGAGGTTAACGTCCTATGAGATAATTGAGGACGGTGATTACTAAGCCTCCGGCCGGAGCAATATAAACTAGCTCGTGTGAGACACGTAGCGTAGTTTCGTAATCGCGACAGTCTCGATTATAACATAGAGTTGAGTCTAGTGAGTTTGACGTTAACCATGACTCTCACTCGACCGGGACGAAGGTGAAGGGCGTAAGAATATTCAACAAATATCTATAGTCGGTTTGACATAATTTAGATTGGATCAAAATTCGTTCTCAATTAGGATCTATCCGGTACCGCGGGATTGGCTAGGCGAATACCGGACTCACAGATACCTCCCGTGCTAGTTGAGACGAACCAAGTGAGTCACGCTTAAAAAGGATAACACTCTCTATTGGTCGGGACAAACTTTTCAAAGGTGCGTAACGAATTGAGAATTCGTTGACGCAGTGGCACGTCTATACGGGGTATAGACACTTAGTTAAATTCCGAATTTGATCTCGGGAATGATTAAAACTTGTGATTGGATCAAGTACTTAATTTATTAACTAAGTTTGGGCTTTATTAGAATTTGGATTAATTGGATTGGATCTATTTGATCAAATTATACTCATTCGGACTCAATCGAACTAATTCGATTTTTCCAAGGGCCCAATTGCAAAACTTCAAATCATGGCATGACCTAGACTTGATTAAAGGTTTATTAAAGTGTCATATGACCCACTTTTATGGACAAAAACGAAATGGTGGTTGAGGGAATAAAGAACTTGATCATGACATGACAACTACTTGGTGGTTGAATGTTTTGGCATGTGCTTTTGTCCATTTTGAAGATTCCTTCTTCTTTCTCTTTAAGAAAACGTCCATGGCTCATTAGATGGCTGTAAGAAAGGTTTTCAAACAAGAATAGATCTAGGATCTTGAGGGAGAAAGAGAGGAAAAAGAAAAGTTGTGTCCAAGTTCAACTTAAGCTTCATAGCTAAGTTAGAACCTCCTCCTAGCAACTCTAGCCATCCGTGGGTTGCTCCAAGGTGCCAAAGAGAGCGTATCGGCGTTTCGAACTTGCTCGGGACAGTCCGAGACGAAGAAGGATTTGCTCAAGCTTCGCGTTTTCGAACGTCGTGCTGTGACGAACTAGCCACGCGCAACAAGGGTATGATCTCGAACCTTTAGATTAGGTTTATTTGATCAATCCCGAAAGGTCTTGTATGACCTCGAATGATCCATTAAAATGTCATAAGACATGTATGAGTCATGGTATAAAGTTTCGGGAACGTCGGATAAGTTTTCGGAATCGAAATACGAAACCGTTGCGTCGCCGACAAGGTTCACGGCCACGAGCAGGAGGCTCACGGCCGTGGAAGGCTTGCCTCTGGCCGTGGGCAGAGGCTAAACAAGGTCCACGGCAGTGGACCCATTATGGTTGCTGCCATCTTCAACCACGGCTGACCCACGGCCGTGAGCCATGGTGTCTCAGGCCGTGGACCATGTCAGAGACCAGCCATGGTCTCCCGAGGCCTCGGGCCGGGGTGCTTGGGTCCTCGGACCGCTCTCGGGACGTGTTCGTGCGAGTTTAAATGATAAAAATTTAAAATTTGGCACCTACACTACGGGATCACTTCCGCTAAGTCCACATCGCGCTGTTCGGGGGCAGCCGTCGGTTGTTTCGGGCTCACCCCAACACCGGGAACCTCTTTAAAGCAGGTACAAAAAAATCTCGTAGCCAAAAATTTAAAATTTTAGGACTCCTTTTTTTTTTTTGTATAATACATTTTTTTCGTACGAGAGTTTTTCGTACGACAAATTTATGAGTTTTGCGTACGCTACAGTATATATAAATGAAAAGGCAATGTGAAAAACTTGGTCAAAGTGAAAACTGATACGAAAACTAGGTTGGTGCGAAAACTTTGATACGAAAACGTGATGATTAATGGTGCGAAAACTTCAAAATATCAAGCGAAATTTTCAAATAACACTCAATTAACACATTATTTTTTTTTGTTTTGGAGAAAGTCTCATCTATATATATAAAGGATAGAAATGTACAGAATGAGCGGGAGATATACTCCTCACAAAGCAACCAGTAACAAACTACTGGTAAAGCAAGCTAACATATAGCTAATAAATAAGTAACTACGGACCAAACTACCACGCGACCCGCCATAGTCGTCGAATCGCAGCCCTCGAACCTATCCCAATCATGGATCCACCCTATCCAGGGCCACATGCACGTCGGATGCATGCGCTTCAGAGCCCGTAGGAAAGTGGATGGAATCATCAGCCTCATGCAAAGCACAAAGCACCTCAAAGGAATTAGGGTCATCTCGAGAAACCCCAGATTGTCCCGTCATGCGCGGCCTCCTTGAAGTCCCGTTTCCCCAGTACTAGGACCATCTCGTGGCACCTCATCAGACGTCGGCCTCACCATAACAACCTTCCCCTTAGCACCCACCTGTCGCCATTCCTCACGCTGCCTTCCACCGTGGTCACGCCGCATTTGTGCAACGCGAGTCTTATTCAGCATTGGCGCCATCTCTATCCCACCATCAGACCTAGACCCCTGCCGTCCCTGCCTTTGGCCCATCGCCGAGGATCCCGTCGGACAGGTTGCGGACCAGCCTTCTGCGCCGTGTTTTTAGGACAATTTGCGTCCCCATGTGCCCATGATTCACAGGAGCTGCATTTTGTCGGTCTCCATTCGTACTCCACTCTCACCGGTATAACACCGGAGCAGCCCCCATCCTCACCGGGCAGCCTAATATTAAACATGTCAACAAAGGGTGTAGCAAGCGTCTTCATCACGCAGACGCGAGCAAAATCAATCCGATCCCCAGCTGTCGTTATCCCGTCAGCAAAAAGCGGACGCCCCACAGCACTAGCCACCACTCCAAGTCCCGCCTGGGTCCAATACTCGGTTGGCACATTCCAGAATTTCACCCAAAGTGGCACCTCAACAAGCTCTCGCCGCTCAAAGGACATGCCCGGCCTCCAAACCTCCAGAAACAAGGGCTGGCCTTGCATGAGCCAGGGACCCCCCTCAAGCACCTCATTCATGTCCGTCGCCGAATTAAAACGGAATTTGAAGAAGCCATTAATAGTGGCACGGACCTCCACCAGCCCCCGCCATATCGACCGCAAATAGCGTTCCACAAAAGGAAAATACGGCTTGCGTCCAAGGAAATACCCAACCAACGTATGATCCCATCGAGCAAATCCTTGCTTCGCCACCTCCCATGTAGGAGCCACCTCAGCAATACCATCAACTAGCTTAGGCTCCGTATACGTAAGGACCACGCGACGAGGAGTTGGTTTAGTCTGACGGCCCACACCAACCGAACCCGCCACCACCGATGCAAACGTCTCCGAGACCGGCCCCAGTCTCGGGCCCAATAAACCCTTAGCACCCCCTATCGACACTGTGTCCGATGAAGGCCCAATAGAGTCCACCCTCGCCTCATGGGCCGTAACCCTAGGGTTGCCCCTAGGCCCATTAAACGCCATCACAGCCCTAGTATCCGCCACCGGCCTAGTTAGGCCCAACGCCGCCATCATAGGCGCTCCCACCGAGTTACCTGCCGATCGCTTCCCACCCCTCGCCGGTGAGTCACACACAACCCTAGGTGAATCCGTCAAGCCCGTGCCACAGCCAACAACAGTTGCATGCTGCCCAGTTGCTGATCCTACCAGGCCCGAATAAATATCCAAGCCCGATTCCAGCGAAACCCTAGCCGGCGAAAGAACCGCCACCTCTACGTGGGGCTGCACTCCCATCGCTGCCCCTACATGATCCTTCACTCCCATCGCTGCCACCCCTTGGACCAGCGGGAGTGATTGATGTTCGGGCAGTCCAAGATCTCGTCGCAGATATCGGAATATTTTTGCCAGACTCGGATTATCTTCAGCCTCCACAGCAAGGGCAGTGAGATCTTCCTCCGACAAAGACTCCACGTCATCACTCAACAGAGATTCAGTTGGCTCAAACTGTCCCATATTGCCGCGTTTGTCATCATGAGCCGCAACCACACTTTGAGCAGAAACCCTAGGCCCATTAGGGTTAGGGTTGCAGCCCGTCACTTGAAGATCAGAACCAGCAGCCATAGGTCTCCCTGCCACCATGGCATGCTTCGATGTGGCAGTCCTTGATCCATCCGCCACCATATCAGCGTTGCCAGCACCAGTCTTGAGCGGTGGTGGAGTGCCTGGACGTGCACGGATATTGTATGATCCCACTAGACGCGCATCGCGCAAGGGCTTAAGAATCGAGCGGATCGGTGCAGCCCCTTTTCGCGCCCTGCCATCAATTCGATCAATCAATTCTGTAAAGCGTATGCCATCAAATTTCGCTCCAAACGAAGGGTAATCAGCAGCAAGACGATCCAAGTTGGGCATCAATGGTGGATCTATCTCTGCCGAACGTGTTGAAGATGGTACCAAAGGAGCCGTGGTAGAGTCTGAATCCATAGTATAAAACGTATATAACTCCAAGAAACAACTTCGTACTTCACAAAACGAAGCCCTCCACCCACCGTCTGATCCCGGCGAGGGAGGCGAGTAGATTGCCGCCGGTGTCTACAAGGTGGTAGATAACGGCAGCGCGGTGTCGATCGATAAAGCCGGTGGCTGTGCGTGGATAGATTGTAGGTTGTAGGTGCTAGGGTTTTTAGAGAGAGAAGATAGCGTTTTTCCAATTAACACATTAAGCACAGTTAATCGATCGAAATATGTTGGGTAATAAATGAAAACACTCAATTAACGATCGAAACCAAAATATAGCAGAATTTATCAATTTAGCAAAGAACACTTTGAAGAATTGTTTCGATAGCATATTTCAATCTCAGTCCAAATTGAGCTCAATTAATCAAAGATAATCGCAATTAACATATATCAATCAATGCGCAAATAGATTTCGCTCAGTATCATACGAAAACATCAATCAATATACATGCGAAAGCTATTTCACAGTTTTGGCGCGAAGAACATGTCATACGAGAAAAAATTTCAGCAATAAAATTTCATCAATTCAACAACGATTTGGGTCTGATACCAAGTCTTAGGTCCGTTTTTAACATCCAACGATGAACTCGAGCATAGATCAATCGAAATTACCTTGAATCTAAATGCGCGTGGAAGCTTTGGTATAATCTCAGTCAACCTTCATTAATCACAAACTTTCTCTCTACAATAAGCCTTTCTCTATAATTCAACCCTAATTATGATAATGGTGAGAGAGATATTCTAGTTAGAGAAAACTCAATGCAAGTTGTGTGCTAATCACACATACTTGCCCTATATATACCAATCACATATTGGTATATTTACAAGTAAGGCCCTAACTATACATATATTACATTCAAGTCCCTAGACAAAGATACTTGATTATTGAACACTATAAATACTTCCAACAAGTTCGAATTTTTTCTTCCTGTGTAGATTTTAGCTTCTTGTAGCTTTCATTTAATTCTTTGTAATCGAATGGTATTTCCGTTTTGTGTTTGTTTTTTTGCTTATCTTCCTCTATTTTATTTATTTCTGATTCGTTAATGAATCGCATTAAGTTCGTCAACCCTAGACCCATGTATTTGAGATTATAGAGTTGTGCACAATTTACTTTACGTAGAAATGAAGGATTTTTAAATCCTAGACCTTGTTGAGGGTCATAAAATTGTGTGTCTTTTGGTTGATTGAGAAAGATTGTTTGTTCAGAATGTCCATATTTGGTTATTTGGTCTTCTAATTCTTTAATTTTTGTGTATAATTGATTTCGTTGTTCAAGAAGGCTTTTATTTTTAGCTGTACTATTTATTAGTTCATCTTTACAAGTGGATAACTCTAAGGTAAGTGTTTTTATGGATTTTTCTTGTATTGCTACTTTAGAATTTAGAAGAGTTATCCTTTCTTGTTCTATTTTGAGTTTGATATTTAGTACAGCTCTTCCTTCGAGACATTCCTTCAGGATCTTTTCATTATTTTGTAACATCTTTTCTAATTCTTTTAAAGTTTGGCGTTCATTGTTCATTGTTTTTATGTTATTCTTCAATTTTTTATCTGTTTGTTGAAATAGAGTTTCCGAGAATTTACCTTTAGTTCTTCTGACGAGGAGGCAGAGGCGGTGTCGGAAGCATTTGTGTTTTCATCGTCAGAGTCTTCCACTTTGACCATTAATGCACAATGATCTGTCTCGGAGTCAGAGGAGTCATCCAGCTAATGATCTTGTTCAGCCATGAGAGCTATGCCAGCTTCCTTTTGTTTGGACAGTTGTAATTTCTTGGCATAGTAAGTGGTGTCTTTCTTCTTTGGTTGTCTGCAGTCTTTTGCAAAGTGCCCAAGTTTTCCACAATTGAAGCACTTGGTTTGCTTGTCGACGGTGTGTGGCTCAGAAGTTTCTGCTGACTTATCTCTATTTCTAGAAGTAAGGTTCTTTGTTTGTTTGAAGAGGAAGCCTTTTTCTTGTAAAACTTTTGTTGTACCATTTTAGTTAACAAGGCTAGCTGCTTCTTGACCTCTCTCATTTCTATGTCTGAGTCTGAGTTGGAATCTTTATCTTCCGAAGAGCTTGATACTTTGATCATTTTTTACTTTGAAGTTTTGCTCTTTCGTTCTATGATAAGAGCTATAGATTCCTCTGAAGCTTTTGCCTTATTTTCTTTGATTATCTCGCTTATGTCTTCAGTGTGTTGTGCGAGATTATCAAAGACCGTATGGATATCCATGTCATCCAGTCTGTATTTTGTCGGATTTGGGTAGATGATTTCTTCCATTCGGGCAAGAGGGATGATAGGAATCGGATGTTGATCTCCATGTTTGACTTAAAGACACTTATCTTTCTCATCTCGTTGATGAGTGTGAGAAACCGTTGGTAGGTTTCGTGAAGATCTTCGTCCGTTTTGGCTTTGAACGAATCGTAAGCTGTCAGTATATTTGCTTTCTTTGCTTTTACTCCGACTTCTGTTCTTTGCATCATTTTGTGCACTTCATCCCATATCTCTTTAGCCGTTGTCATACTATCTATCTGCATATATATCTCATTTGGTATTGCTTGCAGAAGATATGTTTTTGCCATGAGATCGGCTCTAGCTCTTATTTTCTCCTGATCAATTCTTCAGGAGTCTTGAGTCTTGTAGATTCAGGAACAGGAGGATTGTTCCCTGGCATGCTTTCTGTGACCATCCAGAACTTAGCTGGTCCTTCAAGTATGGATGTAAGCATGAATGCTCCTTGATCTTTACTTTCAAGGAATCGATGAATCGGCTCCTCCAAACTGTGTATTCACCTCGACGGAGGATTGGTGGACGGACATCACTTCCAATTGTATAAGCATCCATTGTTCTTCTAAACGTCCTAGAATATCCAACTAAACAAAGATTAAAACGATTTTACCACGATTTGAGATGGAAGAATCAACTCGCGTGGGGTGTTGTATGTTCTTGAGGGGCGTGGGTGGCTCCTTCTCTCTAAAAGCTTATCTCTCTAAATAGTTTTCACACGATGCACACTTTATTATGTGTTAGGATTTTAGTATTTATACCACGGTATATAATACTTGGGCCCCTAACAAAGCCCAATTACACTAAGTCTCTTATAAAGAGAATCTTTTATAATGAACTACAAAGATAATTCTAATTAGAACACAATAAAATAATCATAACAATCTCTCCCTTGTGTTCAATCTTCAATTTGGCGTGGGTTATCTTTGCGGGGCTTAGTGCGCTTGCCTGAGTTCTAAAGGAATTTCCTCCTTATCTTGTCTTTTGACCTCTTCTTTTGGAGATCTTCAAGCTCACCGTGTCTTGATCTTCGCTTCTCGGCACCAGATCTTCTTAATCTACTTTTGAAGCTCGACTTGTAAATGCCGGAAGGTGTTTGAAGTTGCTTGCCGATCTTGAAGAATTTTCTTTTTTTGTGTGTTCGATCTCTCCTTTCGATAGTGACGCAACTCCCCCTACTTTTGGTCACCTGTGTTCGGATTGGGAAGTTCTCTTTGAAATTTGGAGAGACGCACACGAGGCGGCAACTTCGTCTTTGAAGGTCGGCAGTGTTCGCTTGATTGACGACGCTTGAGATTTAGCGTTTCTGATCTTTCGTCGTGGTATTGCTCCCATTTTGCTTTAGACTACTCCCCCTCAGGAAGATCGAGTTGGGGAGATCGTCATGCGATGGGTCAAAATGAAGCATCGTCTTGGGCAAGAAGATCACGTCGTCGGGACAAGGAAATGGCGTTGTTAGGCACAGTAGGAGCTCAGGTTTGGTAATAACCCGACAGAGCCACAAAGGCAATCCGTCGTATAAGAAACCGGGTCACGAAGACTTCCCGTTAACATCTTGAGTCATAACAATCTCCCCCTACAAGGGCTATCTCCTCTTCTTGCGGAGGCTTTGAATGCTCTTTCGGCTAGGACTCTCTTGTCTTGACGCTAGATTCTGTAGACCGGATGTAGATAGTGATCTACGCCCTGATATTCGGCTTTGATGATGTCGCGGTCTTGGACTTTGTTCGCATCTTGTCCTGGTCTTTCTCCGTAAACAGCTCAAAGTTATCCTGTTGACCTTGCTGTTTAAACAGACAATCACGCTCGTAAACAGCTCAAAATGACAGTTACTTAAGATTCTAATCACTGTTCTACGCTCGTAACCTAGTTCACCACTTGCAAACACTGTCATCATTCGCAAACCAAGTTCATCGTGCTTAAACTATTAATAACATTCAATTTGATCAATCTACACCTCGTTTTAGCTGACTGTGTTAGGATTATTTATTGTGTTCAATTATTAGAATTATCTTTGTAGTTTATTTAAATATATTTTATTTAAAAAGAGCTTAGTGTAATTGGGCTTTGTTAGGGTAGGGTCCCAAGTATTATACCAAAATGTGGTATAAATACTTGAACCCTAACACATAATAAAATGTGTATTTGTGAAAATTCTCTAAAGAGAGTGAGAGAGAGCCGCCTCCCAACCGAGCTCAAGAACACGCACACAATCACCCCACGAGCTTCGATTCTTCCCATCCAAATCGTGGTAAACTCATTAAATATGTTTAGTTGGATATTCTAGGCCTTAGAAGTGGTATCAGAGCCAAACGCTCAATTTGAGTAAAAATCTTCGAAATATTTTTTGGTGTTCTTCGTGTTCTTCAAAATTTCCGAAATTTTGACATGTTTTAGTGTTTAGATGCTTGATTGAGTGTTTAGGAGTTTGATATAAGTGTTTTGATCTTTAACCAGGGCTAATTTGATTAATTTTGTGTTTGGGGATCGAAAATATAATTCGAAAGCTCACAGTGAGAAAACCCACTTCGAAAACTCACACTGCGAAAACCAGTGAGAAATGTGTTTGTCGAAAAGACACTTCGCAAAGTTGGTTCGCAAACCACTTCGCAAACCAATTTAAAAAAAAATATATTATTATTTTATTATAGTTACTGTTCAGGTTTTTCGCACTCCAAAAAAAAAAATTCTTAAGTTTTCGCATGCATCCATTCAGTTTTCGCATTCAAATTTAAAAAAAAATTAAAACTTTTCGCAGGTTCATTGATTGCGCATCTTTTAAAAAAAAAATTAATTAATAATAATAATAGGTAATGATTAGGTAATCATTAGGTAAAATAATAATAAAAAAAATAATCTATATATATATATATCACGTTTCGCATCCATCAAGTAAAAATAATATAATATAATTAATTTTCATTTCTTAGGTTTTCGCATCCTATTTAAAAAAAAAAAAATTAGGTTTGCGAATCAGTTTTCGCACCCAAGTAAAAAAAAAATTGGTTTTCGCATCATGTTTTCGCAGCCATGTTTTCGCACTGATCAGTTTTCGCATCCACTTTTCGCAGCCATGTTTT
>JAQPCC010000246.1:12500-17500 GCA_028392965.1 Lindernia subracemosa
GCGGCATCGCGCCCACCAGCAACACTCAGAGCGTGCGGCATCGGCAGCAGCCTGGCCCGGACCTTCGCGCCTCATCGACGACAGAGGGCGCGCACAGATTGGCGCGCGGCCCTGGCAGCACAGCGCGCAGCGCCTCGACCACGATGAGGTTAATTTGGCGCGGCACCTGGCAGCTGGCGCGCGCAGATTGGCGCGCGGACTTGGAGGCACCTAGCAGCAGCGGCGCGCGGCCTGACAGCATGGCGCGCGCACCTGGCAGACAGCATCGGCGGTACTTTGCGGCAGCAGCGCACGGCGTGAAGCGCGCGCGGCACTTGGCATCAGCGCGCGGCATCTGGCGCGCTCGACAGCGGCACCTTGGCGCGGCCTTCTGCGCGCATGGCCTGCACGACGACCAGCGACTGGCCAGCCTGTCTCGAGCAGCTCAGCGATTGGCTGGGAGCCCAGAAGTCACTGCCACCTTGCTGGAGTGACTGGTTTGTGCCTGGCCGAGAAGATGAAAGGTCTCTTGCTTGCTGGAGTCTTCTGCCATGTCAGAAAAAGAAGCTGTTTCATTGGCCAAGTTCCTGAAAGGTCCCTGCCATGCCTGAAAAGCTTCTGCCATGTCTGAAAAGCTCCTGCCTGGCCTGGAAAGCTGCTGCCCTGCTCAGAAAAGCCCAGCCATGCACTGGCCAAGCTTCTGCCTTGCATTTTTATGCCCCTTGAGCTGCCTGGCCGAGATTGATAAATAGCACCAAGGCCCTCACTTGCAAAAGGGTTCAGTTCTGTCCATTTTAGAGTTCAATTAGCAAGTGTAAAGAGCTAAGGTTTGAGCTGTGAGTGTTGTGCTGCATTCGATTGAATGATTGAGTCGAGTGCTTTTGTACGAGCTAGTTGAGTCTTGTACTTCCCGAAAGGGCCCCGTTCTAAGATCGAAAATAGAGTGGGTTGGGGTTTTCCCCGTAATCTTGTGTCTTCATTTCGTCCACTACCTTGTTGGTGCGAGCTAGGTTCGAAAAGATACACTTTGCACACATACTCGAGGGTTTGAAGAGGACTCGGTACTTTAACGCATTTCCGCACATCTCTATAGTTAGATTGAAGGCTTAGTGGTGGAGCAAGGCGCGGCCAAGACTCGTGCAAGGCCTGCCATTGCCGGTTGCATCCGAAGTACTTAGACGCGAAAAATTCTAAGTCATTTCGGGTTGTGACATATTTGGTATCAGAGCGAGGGAAAGTACGACGTCCGCACCGATCTTCAACTCGAGTTACACACACGCCATGGAAGAACCCCCACCAGACAACCAGCTTCTAGGCTACACTGCCCTGCGACCTAGAGTCGTTGAGCTCGAGACCGGCTTCGCTGATCTGCGAGCTACGCTCCAGGCTCTCCGTGAAGATGTACCCGACGATCTTGAGGTACAGCTGCAGGCTGTTCACAACACCGTCCACACGGAGGCTGCCATATTAACCGAGCTCACCGAGAAGGTGGAGGAGCTGAAGCAGGATGCTGCCCAAGCAGCCGAGGCCTCAGCCCAGCGCTTCGCCGACTTGGAAGAGGCCAACAACTCCCGTTTCACGGAGCTGGAAGGCGAGCTGCGGTTACTGCGGGGTATGTTAGCCCAAAGAGAGGGCGCGGCTTCCTCTCGTGGTCGAATGCCTGAGCCGGAGTCTTATGACGGAGCGAGGAACGGGAAGGTTCTCGAGAACTTCCTCTACGATATGGAGGCGCACTTTGAAGCGGCCCAGATACCAGCCCGCGACCAAGTCATAGTGGCCTCCCGCTTCCTCACCGATGACGCCAAGCTATGGTGGCGTACGGTTCAGCGCGAAGATATGGAGCAACAGCGCGAAGGCTTTGCAGCATGGAATGCCCTGAAGGCAGCCCTCAAAGCCCAGTTTGTCCCGAAAAACAGCGCGTGGGTGGCGCGCGACGCGATGCGCAAGATCAGAATGACGGGATCCATCACGGACTACGTGTCCCGGTTCCGTTCGTTGCTGCTAGACGTCACCAACATGTCCGAGGATTGTAAGATGTATGATTTTATGGCTGGACTAACCCCTTGGGCCTATGCTGAAATGCTTCGCAGGAATCCGCCGGATCTACAAGCGGCGCTAGCCGAGGCTGAACGGCTGCGAGAGATCTCGTCAGCGCAAACAGCCCAGGGATCCCGCGAGCAGGTTCTGCCCGAGCCAGCCCCGTCCCGGAATGATGGCAATGCGCGTCGAGGTGGGGACAAACAAAACAGAGGTAAGAAGGAGCGTAAAAAGGCGGATAGGCCCGCTGCCCCTTCACAGCCCCAGAACAAGAAGGCACTAGCATGCTACCTCTGCGGCGGCCCGCACAAGTATTATGAGTGCCCGAAGAAGTCGGCGCTGCATTCGCTGGCAGCCCAGTTGGGAGTTGATCAGGATGAGCCTGATACGTCCCGAGACAGAGCCGACATGCCGCAGATGAACCAGCTCATGTTGGCGGCCCTTCGAGATGAGAATGCTGGCCGTAATACGCTGATGTACCTCCCCTGCACCCTGCGTGGGAAGCAACTAATGGCCATGGTGGATTCTGGAGCCACCCACAACTTTATGTCCTTAGTTGCTGCGAAGAGGTTAGGCTTGGATGTTAAGCCTTACGCGTCGACCGTCAAGACCGTGGATTCGGCGCCGAAACCAGTGAACGGCAAGACGACGACCAGCGTGCGCATTGGCCATTGGCAAGGAACTCTCGAGTTCGTTATAGCACCGCTGAAGGACTTCGAGGCTGTTCTTGGAGTCAACTTTCTGCGTCAAGCCAAGGCGCAGCCGATCTTTGCTTTGGACGGACTACTCATCGCTGATTCGGGTCAGGTTGGGTTCGTTAAAGGCCACTTTGGAGACGGGACGAGGTCAAGCCCCAGCTCTGCTTCGGCCCAATGCTCAGCGATGCGGCTGAATGGCGGCGTGGAGTGCGACATCATGCCTGCGGAGTTGCCAAAGGCACTGCCACCTCAGCGCGTCCCAAGCCACAAGAGTGAGCGAGTTGTGGCACATCGACGACAAGGTACTTCCTCATCTACTTCTGTAGAGTGCTTGATCAGGTGGAAGGACCAATCGTTGGTGGACATGACGTGGGAGAAAGGCGTATCTGAAGTTACTGCCCCGAAGTCGTCGACGAGGGCGTCGACCAATCAAGCCGGGGAGAAATGTCACAACGTTGATCGGAGTTGACCGTTGACCACGGGTCAACGGTGGCCGGACCTCAGTCCCGGCCGTTGCTGCACTTGGCGGATGGCCAACCAGGCGCGCGCACCATCGGCAGCGTCGCGCAGCCCGGCAGCAACAACAGCGCGCGCAGGCTTAGGACCTGGCGCGACCCCTCGAGGCATCGGCGCGCGCAGGAAGAGGACCTGGCGTGCAGCCCCAGCAGATCAGTGCGCGCGTGCCATCGGTGGCAGCGCGCCCCTTCAGCATCAGAGTGCGCGCGGCATCGGACCCGGCGCGCAACCCTTCAGCACTTGGACGCAGCATTGGCAGCGGTGTGCGGCTTTGGCTCGGCGCACGCGCGCGCGCGGCATCGCGCCCACCAGCAACACTCAGAGCGTGCGGCATCGGCAGCAGCCTGGCCCGGACCTTCGCGCCTCATCGACGACAGAGGGCGCGCACAGATTGGCGCGCGGCCCTGGCAGCACAGCGCGCAGCGCCTCGACCACGATGAGGTTAATTTGGCGCGGCACCTGGCAGCTGGCGCGCGCAGATTGGCGCGCGGACTTGGAGGCACCTAGCAGCAGCGGCGCGCGGCCTGACAGCATGGCGCGCGCACCTGGCAGACAGCATCGGCGGTACTTTGCGGCAGCAGCGCACGGCGTGAAGCGCGCGCGGCACTTGGCATCAGCGCGCGGCATCTGGCGCGCTCGACAGCGGCACCTTGGCGCGGCCTTCTGCGCGCATGGCCTGCACGACGACCAGCGACTGGCCAGCCTGTCTCGAGCAGCTCAGCGATTGGCTGGGAGCCCAGAAGTCACTGCCACCTTGCTGGAGTGACTGGTTTGTGCCTGGCCGAGAAGATGAAAGGTCTCTTGCTTGCTGGAGTCTTCTGCCATGTCAGAAAAAGAAGCTGTTTCATTGGCCAAGTTCCTGAAAGGTCCCTGCCATGCCTGAAAAGCTTCTGCCATGTCTGAAAAGCTCCTGCCTGGCCTGGAAAGCTGCTGCCCTGCTCAGAAAAGCCCAGCCATGCACTGGCCAAGCTTCTGCCTTGCATTTTTATGCCCCTTGAGCTGCCTGGCCGAGATTGATAAATAGCACCAAGGCCCTCACTTGCAAAAGGGTTCAGTTCTGTCCATTTTAGAGTTCAATTAGCAAGTGTAAAGAGCTAAGGTTTGAGCTGTGAGTGTTGTGCTGCATTCGATTGAATGATTGAGTCGAGTGCTTTTGTACGAGCTAGTTGAGTCTTGTACTTCCCGAAAGGGCCCCGTTCTAAGATCGAAAATAGAGTGGGTTGGGGTTTTCCCCGTAATCTTGTGTCTTCATTTCGTCCACTACCTTGTTGGTGCGAGCTAGGTTCGAAAAGATACACTTTGCACACATACTCGAGGGTTTGAAGAGGACTCGGTACTTTAACGCATTTCCGCACATCTCTATAGTTAGATTGAAGGCTTAGTGGTGGAGCAAGGCGCGGCCAAGACTCGTGCAAGGCCTGCCATTGCCGGTTGCATCCGAAGTACTTAGACGCGAAAAATTCTAAGTCATTTCGGGTTGTGACAAAGCATCTATAGGGGGCGGGGTGTCCTCGAGGGGCTGATGGGGGCCGGGCTGGCCAAGGTTGGGGCGCTGGCCCCGTGGGGGCGCCCAGCGCCCGGCCACCCCTCGGGACACCGGCGGCCGGTGGCCGGCCGGCGCCGGCGACTCGTCGGAGCTCCGACGACGCGTCCCGAAGGATGGCGGATTTTATGGTTATCGTCGTCGTGGCTCCGTGCGCGTGCCTGGCAAAGGCGGCCTCGGTCGTCGGGTGCGTGCTCTGGATGAGGAAATTCGAATACGTGCCCGTG
>JAQPCC010000246.1:37500-40000 GCA_028392965.1 Lindernia subracemosa
TGCTGCCCAAGCAGCCGAGGCCTCAGCCCAGCGCTTCGCCGACTTGGAAGAGGCCAACAACTCCCGTTTCACGGAGCTGGAAGGCGAGCTGCGGTTACTGCGGGGTATGTTAGCCCAAAGAGAGGGCGCGGCTTCCTCTCGTGGTCGAATGCCTGAGCCGGAGTCTTATGACGGAGCGAGGAACGGGAAGGTTCTCGAGAACTTCCTCTACGATATGGAGGCGCACTTTGAAGCGGCCCAGATACCAGCCCGCGACCAAGTCATAGTGGCCTCCCGCTTCCTCACCGATGACGCCAAGCTATGGTGGCGTACGGTTCAGCGCGAAGATATGGAGCAACAGCGCGAAGGCTTTGCAGCATGGAATGCCCTGAAGGCAGCCCTCAAAGCCCAGTTTGTCCCGAAAAACAGCGCGTGGGTGGCGCGCGACGCGATGCGCAAGATCAGAATGACGGGATCCATCACGGACTACGTGTCCCGGTTCCGTTCGTTGCTGCTAGACGTCACCAACATGTCCGAGGATTGTAAGATGTATGATTTTATGGCTGGACTAACCCCTTGGGCCTATGCTGAAATGCTTCGCAGGAATCCGCCGGATCTACAAGCGGCGCTAGCCGAGGCTGAACGGCTGCGAGAGATCTCGTCAGCGCAAACAGCCCAGGGATCCCGCGAGCAGGTTCTGCCCGAGCCAGCCCCGTCCCGGAATGATGGCAATGCGCGTCGAGGTGGGGACAAACAAAACAGAGGTAAGAAGGAGCGTAAAAAGGCGGATAGGCCCGCTGCCCCTTCACAGCCCCAGAACAAGAAGGCACTAGCATGCTACCTCTGCGGCGGCCCGCACAAGTATTATGAGTGCCCGAAGAAGTCGGCGCTGCATTCGCTGGCAGCCCAGTTGGGAGTTGATCAGGATGAGCCTGATACGTCCCGAGACAGAGCCGACATGCCGCAGATGAACCAGCTCATGTTGGCGGCCCTTCGAGATGAGAATGCTGGCCGTAATACGCTGATGTACCTCCCCTGCACCCTGCGTGGGAAGCAACTAATGGCCATGGTGGATTCTGGAGCCACCCACAACTTTATGTCCTTAGTTGCTGCGAAGAGGTTAGGCTTGGATGTTAAGCCTTACGCGTCGACCGTCAAGACCGTGGATTCGGCGCCGAAACCAGTGAACGGCAAGACGACGACCAGCGTGCGCATTGGCCATTGGCAAGGAACTCTCGAGTTCGTTATAGCACCGCTGAAGGACTTCGAGGCTGTTCTTGGAGTCAACTTTCTGCGTCAAGCCAAGGCGCAGCCGATCTTTGCTTTGGACGGACTACTCATCGCTGATTCGGGTCAGGTTGGGTTCGTTAAAGGCCACTTTGGAGACGGGACGAGGTCAAGCCCCAGCTCTGCTTCGGCCCAATGCTCAGCGATGCGGCTGAATGGCGGCGTGGAGTGCGACATCATGCCTGCGGAGTTGCCAAAGGCACTGCCACCTCAGCGCGTCCCAAGCCACAAGAGTGAGCGAGTTGTGGCACATCGACGACAAGGTACTTCCTCATCTACTTCTGTAGAGTGCTTGATCAGGTGGAAGGACCAATCGTTGGTGGACATGACGTGGGAGAAAGGCGTATCTGAAGTTACTGCCCCGAAGTCGTCGACGAGGGCGTCGACCAATCAAGCCGGGGAGAAATGTCACAACGTTG
This sequence comes from Lindernia subracemosa, assembly GCA_028392965.1. Lineage (NCBI taxonomy): Eukaryota > Viridiplantae > Streptophyta > Magnoliopsida > Lamiales > Linderniaceae > Vandellia > Vandellia subracemosa. The sequence continues at coordinate 39,186 of JAQPCC010000246.1, forward strand.
ATCGGAGTTGACCGTTGACCACGGGTCAACGGTGGCCGGACCTCAGTCCCGGCCGTTGCTGCACTTGGCGGATGGCCAACCAGGCGCGCGCACCATCGGCAGCGTCGCGCAGCCCGGCAGCAACAACAGCGCGCGCAGGCTTAGGACCTGGCGCGACCCCTCGAGGCATCGGCGCGCGCAGGAAGAGGACCTGGCGTGCAGCCCCAGCAGATCAGTGCGCGCGTGCCATCGGTGGCAGCGCGCCCCTTCAGCATCAGAGTGCGCGCGGCATCGGACCCGGCGCGCAACCCTTCAGCACTTGGACGCAGCATTGGCAGCGGTGTGCGGCTTTGGCTCGGCGCACGCGCGCGCGCGGCATCGCGCCCACCAGCAACACTCAGAGCGTGCGGCATCGGCAGCAGCCTGGCCCGGACCTTCGCGCCTCATCGACGACAGAGGGCGCGCACAGATTGGCGCGCGGCCCTGGCAGCACAGCGCGCAGCGCCTCGACCACGATGAGGTTAATTTGGCGCGGCACCTGGCAGCTGGCGCGCGCAGATTGGCGCGCGGACTTGGAGGCACCTAGCAGCAGCGGCGCGCGGCCTGACAGCATGGCGCGCGCACCTGGCAGACAGCATCGGCGGTACTTTGCGGCAGCAGCGCACGGCGTGAAGCGCGCGCGGCACTTGGCATCAGCGCGCGGCATCTGGCGCGCTCGACAGCGGCACCTTGGCGCGGCCTTCTGCGCGCATGGCCTGCACGACGACCAGCGACTGGCCAGCCTGTCTCGAGCAGCTCAGCGATTGGCTGGGAGCCCAGAAGTCACTGCCACCTTG
>JAQPCC010000246.1:60000-62751 GCA_028392965.1 Lindernia subracemosa
ACGCAGCATTGGCAGCGGTGTGCGGCTTTGGCTCGGCGCACGCGCGCGCGCGGCATCGCGCCCACCAGCAACACTCAGAGCGTGCGGCATCGGCAGCAGCCTGGCCCGGACCTTCGCGCCTCATCGACGACAGAGGCGCGCACAGATTGGCGCGCGGCCCTGGCAGCACAGCGCGCAGCGCCTCGACCACGATGAGGTTAATTTGGCGCGGCACCTGGCAGCTGCGCGCGCAGATTGGCGCGCGGACTTGGAGGCACCTAGCAGCAGCGCGCGGCCTGACAGCATGGCGCGCGCACCTGGCAGACAGCATCGGCGGTACTTTGCGGCAGCAGCGCACGGCGTGAAGCGCGCGCGGCACTTGGCATCAGCGCGCGGCATCTGGCGCGCTCGACAGCGGCACCTTGGCGCGGCCTTCTGCGCGCATGGCCTGCACGACGACCAGCGACTGGCCAGCCTGTCTCGAGCAGCTCAGCGATTGGCTGGGAGCCCAGAAGTCACTGCCACCTTGCTGGAGTGACTGGTTTGTGCCTGGCCGAGAAGATGAAAGGTCTCTTGCTTGCTGGAGTCTTCTGCCATGTCAGAAAAGAAGCTGTTTCATTGGCCAAGTTCCTGAAAGGTCCCTGCCATGCCTGAAAAGCTTCTGCCATGTCTGAAAAGCTCCTGCCTGGCCTGGAAAGCTGCTGCCCTGCTCAGAAAGCCCAGCCATGCACTGGCCAAGCTTCTGCCTTGCATTTTTATGCCCCTTGAGCTGCCTGGCCGAGATTGATAAATAGCACCAAGGCCCTCACTTGCAAAAGGGTTCAGTTCTGTCCATTTTAGAGTTCAATTAGCAAGTGTAAAGAGCTAAGGTTTGAGCTGTGAGTGTTGTGCTGCATTCGATTGAATGATTGAGTCGAGTGCTTTTGTACGAGCTAGTTGAGTCTTGTACTTCCCGAAAGGGCCCCGTTCTAAGATCGAAAATAGAGTGGGTTGGGGTTTTCCCCGTAATCTTGTGTCTTCATTTCGTCCACTACCTTGTTGGTGCGAGCTAGGTTCGAAAAGATACACTTTGCACACATACTCGAGGGTTTGAAGAGGACTCGGTACTTTAACGCATTTCCGCACATCTCTATAGTTAGATTGAAGGCTTAGTGGTGGAGCAAGGCGCGGCCAAGACTCGTGCAAGGCCTGCCATTGCCGGTTGCATCCGAAGTACTTAGACGCGAAAATTCTAAGTCATTTCGGGTTGTGACATATTTGGTATCAGAGCGAGGGAAAGTACGACGTCCGCACCGATCTTCAACTCGAGTTACACACACGCCATGGAAGAACCCCCACCAGACAACCAGCTTCTAGGCTACACTGCCCTGCGACCTAGAGTCGTTGAGCTCGAGACCGGCTTCGCTGATCTGCGAGCTACGCTCCAGGCTCTCCGTGAAGATGTACCCGACGATCTTGAGGTACAGCTGCAGGCTGTTCACAACACCGTCCACACGGAGGCTGCCATATTAACCGAGCTCACCGAGAAGGTGGAGGAGCTGAAGCAGGATGCTGCCCAAGCAGCCGAGGCCTCAGCCCGCGCTTCGCCGACTTGGAAGAGGCCAACAACTCCCGTTTCACGGAGCTGGAAGGCGAGCTGCGGTTACTGCGGGGTATGTTAGCCCAAAGAGGGGCGCGGCTTCCTCTCGTGGTCGAATGCCTGAGCCGGAGTCTTATGACGGAGCGAGGAACGGGAAGGTTCTCGAGAACTTCCTCTACGATATGGAGGCGCACTTTGAAGCGGCCCAGATACCAGCCCGCGACCAAGTCATAGTGGCCTCCCGCTTCCCACCGATGACGCCAAGCTATGGTGGCGTACGGTTCAGCGCGAAGATATGGAGCAACAGCGCGAAGGCTTTGCAGCATGGAATGCCCTGAAGGCAGCCCTCAAAGCCCAGTTTGTCCCGAAAACAGCGCGTGGGTGGCGCGCGACGCGATGCGCAAGATCAGAATGACGGGATCCATCACGGACTACGTGTCCCGGTTCCGTTCGTTGCTGCTAGACGTCACCAACATGTCCGAGGATTGTAAGATGTATGATTTATGGCTGGACTAACCCCTTGGGCCTATGCTGAAATGCTTCGCAGGAATCCGCCGGATCTACAAGCGGCGCTAGCCGAGGCTGAACGGCTGCGAGAGATCTCGTCAGCGCAAACACCCAGGGATCCCGCGAGCAGGTTCTGCCCGAGCCAGCCCCGTCCCGAATGATGGCAATGCGCGTCGAGTGGGGACAAAAAAACAGAGGTAAGAAGGAGCGTAAAAAGGCGGATAGGCCCGCTGCCCCTTCACAGCCCCAGAACAGAATGCACTAGCAGCTACCTCTGCGGCGGCCCGCACAAGTATTATGAGTGCCCGAAGAAGTCGGCGCTGCATTCGCTGGCAGCCCAGTTGGGAGTTGATCAGGTGAGCCTGATACGTCCCGAGACGAAGCCGACATGCCGCATAGACATCTCATGTTGGCGGCCCTTCGAGATGAGAATGCTGGCCGTAATACGCTGATGTACCTCCCCTGCACCCTGCGTGGGAAGCAACTAATGGCCATGGTGGATTCTGGAGCCACCCACAACTTTATGTCCTTAGTTTGCTGCGAAGAGGTTAGGCTTGGATGTTAAGCCTTACGCGTCGACCGTCAAGACCGTGGATTCGGCGCCGAAACCATGAACGCAAGACGACGACCAGCGTGCGCATTGGCCATTGCAAGGAACGCTCGAGTTCGTTATAGCACCGCTGAAG